>RJWH01003830.1:74840-132303 GCA_004363575.1 Solenodon paradoxus | reverse complement strand
CCATTTACCTCCGCACCCCCCCCCTTTGGTACCCTTTGATCTGCCTTTTTTTTCCTACCACCACTAAGAGTTCATTGTTGTTGGAATTACTTCTCTCCCTCTCTTTTTTTTTCTTGGTCTGGTATTGTTTAATTAATGACATTCATTTGTTTTCTGTGTCTATACATATCATATGAGTGCTATCATACAACGTCTTTCTCCTTCTGGCTTCTCTTACTAAGCATAAATCTCTCCAAGTCCGTCCATGTTGCTGCAAAATGACAGGATTCTTCCCTTTTTGATAGCTGCATAGTTTATCATTGTGTATATACACCACATCTTCTTTATCTACTCATCTGTTGATGGGCATGTTAAGCTGGCTCAGAAAGACGGGACAGCGGGCATGCCCGGGAAAAGGGTGGATGACATCAGAATAAGGGATGCGACCCCCACACCTGGATTCACAGGGCCAATCCCCAATCGCGACATGGGAAGCCCGCGAAATTCCTCTGCTTAAAGAGCCGGTCCCCCTTTGTTCTAGCGCACGACTTTTTGCGGACTTGGGAGTTTCGCCCGGGTGCGCAAAGTCCAATAAAGCCCTGACTATTCTGCTTTTTTTGTCTAATTGAACTTTTTCTCCTCGCGGAGCCCAGAAAAACCTTACAGGGCATTTAGTTAAGTTTCCAGCTCTTGGCTATTGTGAATACTGCTGCAGTGAATATAGGAATGTATATATTTCTGTGAATCAGTGTTGTTGTGTTTTTAGGGTAAGTAACCAGTAGGAGAGTAACTGGATCATATAGTATTTCCATTCTCAATTCTTTGAGGACTCTCCATACTGCTTTCCAGAATGGTTACACCATTTTACACTCCCATCAACAGTGAATTAGAGTTCAGTGCCCTTTTCTCCACATCCTCTCCAGCACTTGTTTCTTTTTTCTTTTTTTGGGTAATAGCCATTCTCACAGGTATCAGGTGATATCTCATCGATGTTTTGATTTGTGTTTCCCTAATGATAAGAGAAGTAGAGCATCTTTTCATGAACCTGTTGGCCATTTGTATATCCTTGGAGAGGTGTCTATTAAGGTCATCAGTCCATTTTTTTATTGAATTGCTTGTTTTTTTGTTGTCCAATTTTATGAGTTCTTTGTATATTTTGGCTATCAACCCTTTATCAGAGGTGTGATAGACAAATATCTTTTCCCATTCAGTTGGATGCCTTTTTGATTTTATGTGCGTTTCTTTTGCTGTGTAGAAACTTTTTCATTGGATGTTTATTTGGATTTTATTTGCCTTACAATAGGAGTCGAGTTACCAAAGATACCTCTTAAGTCTATGTCCAGTAATGTTTTGCCTACATTTTCTTCTATGTATTTTATGGTTTCTGGCCTTACATCTAAATCTTTAGTTTATTTTGAGTTAATTTATTTTTATGGTATTAGGTTGTGGTCTAGTTTTAGCCTTTTGCATGTGGCTGTCCATTTCTCCCAGCACCATTTATTAATGGGACTATCGTTGCCCCATTGTAAGTTTTTGGCTCCTCTGTCAAAAATTAGACGTCCATACACTTGTGGGTTTATTTCTAGGCTTTCAATTTTGTTCCATTGATCTGTATTTTGTTTTTATTCCAATATCATGCTGTTTTTAATTGTTATTGCTTTGTAATAGAGTTTGAAGTCAGGGAGCATGAGTTCTCTGTTATTGTTTTTTGTTTTTAGTTTTTTTTTCCTGAAGGTTGTTTTTGCTATCCTGCTTTGTAGTTCCAAATAAATTTCATGTTTTTTTTTTTCAATGTCTGTGAAGAATGTTTTTGGAATTATAATGGGGATTGCAAGGAATCTGTATTTTGCCTTGGGCAGTATGGCCATTTTGATTATGTTAATTCTTCCAATATATAAGCATGGAATATCTTTCCATTTCTTTGTGACATCTTCTGTTTCTTTTAGCAGTGTCCTATAGTTCCCATGGTATAGGTCCTTCACTTCTTTGGTTAAGTTTATTCCAAGGTTTTTTTTTGTTTTGTTTTGTTTTGTTTTGTTTTTTTGATGCAATTGTGAATGGTATTGTTTACTTGAGTTCTTTTTCTGTATTTTTGTTGTTGGCATATAAAAATGTGACAGATTTTTTTTTTTTTTGCATTATTTTGTAGCCTACCACTTTACTGTATTTGTTTATTATTTCTAGTAGCTCTTTACATGAGTTTTTGGGGTTTTCTATGTATGTTATCCTGTCATTCACAAATAGTTATAGTTTCAATTCTTCCTTTCCTATTTGGATACCTTTTGTATCTTTTTCTTGTCTAATTGCATTGGCCAGGACCTCCAACACTGTATTAAATAGTAATGGTGAGAGTGAACATCCTTGCCTTGCTCCTGATTTAGAGGAAAAGCTTTCAGTTTCCTCCACTGAGTACAATGTTGACTCTGGGCTTGTTATGAATAACCTTTATTATGTTGAAGTACATTCCTTCTATATCTATTTTTGGAGGGTTTTTAACATAAAAGGGTGTTGAATCTTATCAAATGCTTTTTCTGCATCTATTGAGATGATCGTGTGGTCTTTGTCCTTTTTTATTGAGGTAGTGTATCACTTTTATTGATTCGTGTATGTTAAACTATCTTGCATTCCTGTAATAAATCTCATTTGATCATGGTGTATGGTTCTTTTAATATGTTGTTGAATTTGGTTTGCTATTTTGTTGAGAATTTTTTCATCGATGTTCATGAAAGATAACGGTCTGTTGTTTTCTTTTTGGTGCAGTCTTGATCTGGTTTTGGAATCAGTGTATTGGTGTCATAAAACGTGCTTGGAAGTTTGCCATCTTCTTCAATTTTTTGAAACAGTTTAAGAATAATTGGCATGTATTCTTCTTTGAATGCTTTGTAGAATTTACTGGTAAAACTGTATCAACCAGGACTTTTGCTTTTGGGAAGGTTTTAAATTACTGTTTTGACTTTCTTATTCAAGACAGATCTGTTCATGATTTCTAGTTCTTCTTGGTTGAGTTTTGGAATGTTGTATGCCTTCAGAAATGTGTCCATTTCTTCTAAGTTACCCAATTTGTTGCTGTATAGTTATACATAATATATTTGTATTTCTGTTCTATCTCTTTGGATTATTCCCCCTTTATTTCTGATTCTATTTATTTGTGTTTTCTCTTTCCTCTTTTTTTGTAAATCTGACTAGTGCCCTGTCTATTCTGTTTATTCTTTCAAAAACCAGCTTTTGGTTTCATTGTTATTTTATTTTTTTGGATAGTCTTTTTGGTGTCTACTTCATTGATTCTGCCCTAAACTTTATTATTTCCTCACGTGATGTATTTGGGTGTTCCTTTATTGGGTGCGTATATATTAAATGTTAAGTCTTTCTGTTGTATTGGTCCCTTTATCATTATATAATGTCCGTCTTTATGTTATTTTACCATCTTTAATTGAAAGACTACTTCATCTGATAGGAGTATAGCAGTTCCTGCTCTTTTGGATTTACTGTTAGCTTGGAGTACTATTCTCCATCCATTCACTTTAAGCCTTTGCTTGTATCTTGCCCTTAGGTAAGTTTCTTGCAAACAGCGTATAGTTGGGTTTTGTTTTTTAATCCATTTAGCCACTCTGTCTTTTAATTGATGAGTCCATTCCATTTACATTTACAGTAATTATTTACATTTGAGTACTTGCTACTGCTATTTTGATTTTTGTTTTCTGGTTTTATTTATCTGTTACTTTGTTTGGATTTTTGTAATGTTTCTTCTCTTTGGTTTAGCTGGTAGGGTCTTTTAACATTTCTTGTCGAGGAGGTCTCATAGAGCAAAATCTTTCAGCTTTTGTTTGTTGGGGAAAATCTTTCAGCTTTTGTTTGTTGGGGAAAATCTTTATTTCTATCTCAAATTTGAAGGAGAGTTTTGCAGGATATAGTATCTTGGCTGGCATATTTTATCTTGTAGTATTTTCAAGACACCCTTCCATTCTCTTCTAGCCTCTGGAGTTTTTGCTAAGATGTCTGAGGTTAGTCTGATGGGAGAACCTATATATGTTGCCTGCTTTTTTTCTCTGACTACTTTTAGGATTATTTCTTTGGCTTGGATTTTTGATAGTTTCACAGTTATGTGTCTTGGTATAGGGTTGTTTTTATTTATTTATTTTTTTGATTTTATCTAATTGGGTGTTTTGTTGGCTAAATTGATTTGCGTGTTCTTTTCCTTCTCTAGGTTCGAGAATTTTTAAGCAATTATTTCTTTGAATATGCTCTGCGCCCTTCTTTTTCTCTTTACTTCTGGGATGCTCAGTATCCCAGAAAAACTCAACTGACTGGAGACTTGTGTCCGCTGGCTGCGCTTGGGCTCGCTGTTCTCATTAAACCACTGGGGCCAACTCCTGTCCACAGGCTCCTCCACCAGGGTGCTCAGCCACTGGAGCCCGAGTCCCAAGGAGCCTGAGTTCCAAGGTGTGTGGCAAAGAGTTCTTGCTTCTGTGCTCCTGTGTTTTACTTCCTCCCCAAATCCCCTTTTGGGCACTATTCAAGCCATGAGTCCATGCTGGCAGCAAACCATTGTCCTCCCTCCCTTGCTCAGCTCAACTTAGGCTTGCAGCTCTCAGCGCTGCCTGTATTTGCTCTGCTGGCAATTAGTGCTGCTGCCTTTGCTGTTTCTGTAAGAGCCCATGAGAGACCCAAGGATCTGTCACTGAAGCCCTCAGGCCGGTGGAGATTAGACTGTCTGCTGGGTCTTTTCTGAAATTGCTTGCCAGCCAGAGCACTGTTCAAGCTAATGCTGCTCCAGCTGCAGTTTCTGTAAGTGCCTGGTGGAGAACAAAGGACTTGTAGTTCCAGCTGAAGTCTCTGTGCACAACCCCTGTGCCTTTGTCACCCAGCTACAAAGCCCATTGCTCAGTTCTGAGCTCCTTCAATGCTGTAAGTGCCCCCAAACAGCCGCTGATGTTCCAAAATGCCTCTGCTCATGTGAACTCTGGAAACCTCCTGGAATTTCACTGGAGTCTTAGAGTCCAATATCAGCCAATGGCATATTTTCCCCTCTCCCTCATTTCTTTCTCTCTTTACCTCACATCTCTTCTTAGCTTCTGTCACATTGTTTTTTGCTCCCCTCTACAGAAAAAACTTAAAAAAAAAAAATGTCCTCGTGTGTAACTTCTCATTTCCCATTCTCTTCTTCATTCATTCTTACTTGGTTTCTCTTTCCTCCCTCCTTCACAAAGTAACAACTTGTTTCCATATTTCCAGATCTAATGAACTGTCCTCATGTTATTAGGCATCTGTAGCATTGGACAGTGACCATCCCTCCTTCACTGGTTTATTATTTTCTTGGTATATAATTCAGCATTGATTGTCATTTGAAATAATCATAAAATCTCAGTCGGTTAATACAATGAGATATATTTCTTGCTTATTACACTATCCCTTGTTATGAAAGTACAGGGAGGATTGATTGTGTGGTCGATTTTAATGGTCCAAGGTTTAGAGTAACACATATCATTCTGCCCACACTGCATTTGCTGCTTGCTCCTTCCTGGATGCAAGGAGTACATGATGTCGTTCCTGTCAGGGTGTCTGCTTCTCAGAATAACATCACACTATGGAAGGGGAATAAGTGTCTGTGTGATCAACCAGCTCATCTTGGCCATATTTGGGAACATAGGCTGGTGCCAGGTCACACATAAATGTCAGGTGTCAGTTCATGTATGTCCCCAAGTCTGCACAGCAAATTCTATTCCCAAACCCCATCTCTGCTTTGGGCAATGAGGTCACTACTCTCAAGCCACTCTGTTTCTCTACAGTGAGGATCTTAGCTCCTAGTGAAGACATCCTACAGATAAAGACTTGCTGGGGCCCCCAGATCACATTTGTTCCTAGATCTTCTCTAGAAAATGGACTCTTTCCTCAAGAGTCCTGTCACAAGTCCCCATAGAAGCTTAATTGTCATATCCAGGGATTTGGATTTCTCAGTGGGAGGCACATATTTCATAAATTCATGTTTGCTGGGTCCCCTGTGTCCTTGAGGCTTCGGCGTATACTCTGGGATCATTTGGGTCATAGAAGGAACATCATTATTGAGCGTTGTACCTTAATTCTTCAATTCTTTCTATATCCGTTAAGAAAAAAAATTCACAAATACAACATGTATAGACAATTGCTGACTTTCTTCCACATGGGTACTTCAGACTTTTTGTTTGAAGATGCCCATAAACAGCACAAGAACTCCACCATGTTTCTTTTCTATGTGAGGAAGAGTTATTATATGGCAGGCCTTGTGATGGTGTCCCCATTTCATCACAGCATCGATCTCAAACACCTTTGGAATTTGCGTGGGGAAGTGGGCACTGGACACTCAGGTTAGGTAAAGACCTCTGCATAAAAGTCATTCACTTTTGTTGTAGGGGTTGTAGGATGGAGGCCATCACTGTCCACTTTTCTGTGACTCCACCTAGTCCTTGAAGGAAGGCTACTCAAGTAGACTTCAGGTGACCCAAGTCTCCTCTCCCGTGAGCATGTTACTCTAGCAGATTTAATCGGTAGGGAATGCTGTCAACAGAAGAGCTGTGTCTGTTCAATGATGACTGGGATTCTTGGAGCATTCTCAGAATGCTTGAAGCAGCGTTACCCAAATAATTCCCAGCCATGCTCTGTAATTCTTGAGAAAATGAAAGTTACTATAAGGAGTAGGAGTGTCTGAGGCTAGAATATACCAGGCCCAACTCTGGCAGTATTCCTCTTGGTACAGAATTATTTATTTGAACAAATATTCATTGAACACTTAATATTCTATTCTCAGTACTAGGAAATCAGGGCTATAAACAACTCATAACATAATACATACAGCAATAAAATGAAACAAACAAAACAGTGGACACTCCGACCCCCCTTGAAGATTGTAGGACTTGACTTCTATCTGTTGTGCATACTCTAGATGACAGCCTTCATCTGACAATCCTCTTCAAGAGCTGACTCACCTGAGAGAGATGCCTCACTTGGGCTGTATCCATGGTGGCCCACATACACTGATGTAACCTTGAAGGTCCATCCCAGCTTCAGAATTCCCTCCAGAGTTGACCGAGACGTTGGCCAAAATCACACTGCAGCCCGTCTGTTCCCTTTGCCCAATTCTGTCTGCTTTCTCCTCTTCCTTTCCTTGGTGAACTCCAGCAAATTCCTCAATTATCTTCCCCCATCCTAGAGTCTGTCAGAGTCATCCTCCAGGGAGCCAGTCAAAACTGTGAGCTATTGTGGGGGTCCTCTCTTTGAGGAGCTCATGGTCCAGTTCTTGAACTAGGTATGTAGGTGCTGGGCTCTGATCAGCTGGGAGCCAGTGTTAGGAGCTCAGTGAGAGAGAAGCAGCATGCAGCTCTTCTGCACTTACTTTCCTGTGCTTGAGTCAAAGAATGAGCCCTGTCCTAAGTGGGGACAAAGAAGGACATAATGGTCACTTTACATAGTCAGATAGAGAAAGGGTGTTCAAGAACCATTTATTCTTTTCTTGTTTATCTTTGACAACTTCTTCACACTTCTGTAACGCCTGCATTTTCATTTCGGATGGGACTCCATCAACTCCCAGGCAGACATTGCATATTCTGGGGTGATCTGTAGGGCCAGCCCCGAGTAATGGGTTTTGGAAGATCAATAACCACATTGTTCCCAGACTTGCTGAGGCAGGTTTTTACATTTATAATGTATAAAGCAAAAGGCTCAAAGAAAGAAGAGAGTTCATCTAAAGAGAGCTAGATTACATCATTAAACTTTTAATTAACTGGATGACTTTGGCTTAAGAAAATCAATGGAGCTTTCTCACTCCTAGGAAAGAATACATTTAATGTTTCATATGCAAATGTTTATCTTTTAAAAAAATGTAGCATGCACTTTCCTTGGTGGGCACCTGTTTGACTTGTTTTCTTCTCAGGGTTTAAAATTGGAAACTTTTCCATTGGAAATGGTATAGCTTTATTTGAAACAGATTTTAAAGGACCTTAAAACCTGAAAAAAAAAAAGAAAATCACAGGAAGTAAGACGCTGCCTATTTTTATTTTAAAATCCTGTGTGTGTGCATGCACATATGGGCATTAAAGGGCATGAAAGTATTTTTGCATGGATATAATTAGGTTCAAATATGTCCCTTTGAGAGACGGTTGAATTTATCTGTTAAAAAACTTACTTCAAAGGGGTCAAATGGGCAGCACAGTCCTGCACGAGGTACTTTGAAAGGATCCAGAAGTTCTCATCTGTGCTTCTAATTGAATTCATTTAAATCTAATACTCACTTTGCTGTGACTGTACTTTTCAGTATTCAGAGCTATTTGCATACGTGCGTTACAAGTGAAAAGCATGGAGTGAGCCTGCCCAGGGATACCTGGCCGTTCTCCTTCCACCTGGCGTCATGGTTAGGGATTCGGTGGTTATCTCACAGGCCTGCGTGTCCATACCTGGATTTTCTTTTGGTCTAGCTGTATGGTTCCAGCATTGAGCGTACTTACAAAAATTCTGGTCAGGAGTGACTAAGTCAGCTACAACGTTAGAAAATATAAATGGTTCTAACTTTGTTTGGTAGAAATTCAGGGGATTAGCTGTTCACTGCTCACTGGAAGAGATGGAGGGTCTGATCCAGGTTGGGCTTGGCAAAGACCTCCACCTGGCAACGGACTGGCCCAAGCTAATGAGCAAGGATATCTTTCTTTAATGGGCAAGAGAAAGGGAAACATAACTAGAGACACTTATATGTCCATGACTGACTTTTGTCCCCAAATGTATTCAAGCAGAAAAACTAGTCAGTCCCTGGAGTGCACTTTGCTCTGCTTCATGGCAGTTAGGAGACCCTGTGGCCTGCCAATGTGACGACTCCGTCATTGACTAGTTGGTCATCGTTTTCCCAAGGTGGGGAGAAAATGGAAGAGCAAGAGTTAATCATTCTGACTGGGAGCAAGAATTTTTTTAATGACATTTTTGAATCAAATGGACAGGACTAGTGGAGGATAAGGGAGAGTAGTGAAAAGGAAGCAGCTATTTTGAAAGTACACTTTGGTTGTTGAACATTTTTCACAGCCTTGATATTCCTGAATTGGGCCGCATGAGTTATGGCTTTGAGAGGATTCCAAAAATAGGGCCACGAGTATTCCTTCTTAAAGCTTTTCACATCTGCATCTCAGCACCTCTGTCATGCCCTTGCTTTTATGTATTTATTTTTAATAATTCATGTTTATGTGACCAGGACTACTGAGAAAAGTGAGTTGGAGGGGTAAGCCTTCCAAAGCTGTCTCTTTTGGGAAATAATCTCCTTCCCAAGTTCTCCTTGATGTCAAACTCAGCTCTGTTATTTTCATTTCTGTATTCCAGGAGTTGGGACAGCATTGGCTGGACAACATGACAAGGGCAACTGCAGGCATTTGCAACTGCCAAGAGTTGGATGGAGGGTCTAACAAACTTCTCTGGTAGTTGTTCAAATGGCTGTGACTTGGCGCTCAGAACCAGGCCTAGGGGCCTTAATGCTGACGAGGTTGGCATGATTTCTGCCCTCACTGGGCTTGCAGTTTAGTGGGAGAGCCAGCCCCCGACCAGGTGACGGCCACCAAATGTGTGCGGTGCTCCCAAGGG
Source organism: Solenodon paradoxus (assembly GCA_004363575.1). NCBI lineage: Eukaryota > Metazoa > Chordata > Mammalia > Eulipotyphla > Solenodontidae > Solenodon > Solenodon paradoxus. The sequence continues at coordinate 122,736 of RJWH01003830.1, read as the reverse complement.
GCAAGTATACCTGTGATGAGGGGGTATATGAAGGGCAGTTCACTTGGTCAGTAGAGTTTAAAGGTCATAAAATCATAAGGTCATTCAAGGCTTTGGTGAAAGAATGATGAGTAACATTAGAAGACGGGGAATGGAGAAGGTAGAGAACTGTGGTGTGTAAAGGAAAGATTATTTAATAAGCTCCAGGATGGTGCTGGCTGAGCAGACCAGCACCTTCCTATGACCCATGCCTGGTCCTTTCTGTGGCAGAGATGGCTGGTTAGACTTGGTTAGACCTCTCTATTAGTAGAAACCTGGTTTTTCGCTGAGCACATGGACGCCTGGAATAATGACTACATTTCCCACGCCCTCTTGTAGTCAGAAGTGGTCAGGTCACTTGGTATTCGCCAATGACATGTATGCAGTGACTTCAGTTCCGTCTTCACAGCAGCTACCCATAGTAAGTGTATACTTTTCCTTTCTTTTTTTCCCCTCCCGCTGACTGGAACGAAACACCTATCTTGGGCCATGAGTGTATGTCTTTTGTTGAGGCTGAGTGAGTAGCAAGAAGGAAGGAATCCAGGTCTGAATGGTAATAATAGAGCGGGCATTCCATTTGGGACGTTCTACCTTTATGTTTCTGGGAAATAAACGTATGCCTCTTTAAAGTCTCTGTTTGGGGGTTCCTGTCATGGCCCCCAGTAAGCCTAACGACCAGTCTTTGCTGCTGCATCCACCTCCAACTGACTTCTGAAAAAGGAGCCTTTACATTTCTGACTTTTATTAATAAGCTGATTGGATCCCCTGGGTAATTAATTCAGATGACTTTTCTCGGTGAAGCCTTGAGCTATTGAGATGTTCTTTGAGGTTTTTCTCTTAGATTAAGTTATATTTTATTTCAGATCTTTGCCTAAATCAACGTACATGTCCCATGTCTTTGTACTTCCGTTGTCTCCCATCTCTTCTTTTTCCAGGTCAAAGAAAGATGTAGTGAGTGGCAGTGATGCCAGTATGTCCGTTAGCTGGATAAACAGACCATTTAGAAATACCAGACTGAGGAATGAAAGAGGAATGGCAAGTTTGGGAGATCTGGTTGTTAAATCAAATAGCACAATTTCCAGAGAACACTTCCACTGAACCACCCTTTCATTTTAACCATTATTTTAGAAGAGTTTTAGCTTTATATAACAGATTGAGATAGTGCAGTGGCTTCCTATATATATAGCTCAAACCCTCTTTAACATTTTGCACTAGTGTGGTCTATTTACTGTGGTCACCGGACCAGTGTTGATGCACATCATTGATGAAAGCATAAACATTTTTCAGATCTTCTTGGACTTAATGTTCACTTACTATTTGAGGCTTTCATCCAGAACACAACGTCATAGCATTAAGATGCTGCATGTCCTTTGGCTCCTCTGTGCTGTGACAGTTTCTCTAACTTGTCTTGTTTCTGAAGACCTTGAACAAAAGGTTAAGTCATCCTTGTCAGGAATTGTGAAGACTGTCCCTCAGCTGGGATTTTCCTGATCTTCTCCTCTCGGTTCCACTGAGGTTTTGGGTTTTTAGAAGGACGATCACAGAGGGAGGGTAGGATTTTCATCACATGGCTTCAGGTATTAGTATTCTCTACATTTATCAGTGTTGATATTGACCTTGATGACCTCGGTGAGATGGTGTTTGTCAGGTTTCAACACTATAAAGTGAACTCCAGTTTTCCCTGTTTCCATATTGCAATCTTTCGATGGTGGTCACTAGACACAGACCACACTTACAGGCTGGGGAGTTACTGTCCCGCCCCTTTGAGATTGGAGTGTCTACACAAATCATACAGAATTCTGCATGGACATTAGTTTCTTCTTCCCCATTTATTATTTATGTATTCAACTACTGCCTTGCAACTTATGAATTTTTTTTGTTCTTTGGTTATAATCAGTATGTCTTAACTTTGTTGCACTTGTAACTGTTCCACTGGGAGCTTTTAGTGTTTCCCGGGTCCCCTTGACTTCTACTTTGAGGTGAATTTTTTTAAAACTCTTCCTTTATGTCACCACAGCATGTTGTTCCAGACTCCACTTGTTTATCTATTGCCCCTGTCCTAGAATTTTCCATATCCCACCCCCTGCCCCCCATCCACTGCCAGCCCAGTGAGCCATGGTTCCATTACTTGGAGAATGGCTTGAGAGCCAACATCTGCCTGCTGGGAGTGTTCCTAAGCACTGGATGTTTTGTGTGTAGACTCTCAAGTGAACAGAGCAAGAATTTGCATGTGTGCAGGCTAACCTTTCATTCTTTTCATCATCTAATTCTGGTATCATGCTTTGGTAACCCCAGAACTGGTGATCTTGTATTCATGGGAAAGCATTTCATCAATAGGAATACAGGGCTTATATGCAATTTAAGTTGCCTTTAGTCTTAGGGGCTCTTCTAATTTCCAGAGTTACTTAAAATGAGTACCATTCTCCCCACCCCTTTCAATGAGGTAGTTTCGTACATTCACAATGCAGTTTGATGGTCTCATTGTTCCTTCTCCCTGGAATCTTCAACTTCTTGGGTGATTTAAAAAAATTGCTTACATTACAGTTTATTCTTTATGCTCTATAGTTCTGTGGTTTTGACAAATGCATAGTGTCATGTGTCCACTATTACCATATCATGCAGAATGATTTCATCGTAATTCCCCATGCTTCATTTATTCAGCCCTTCTTCCAGAGCCCCTGGCAGTCACTGTATTTTTTGCCATTGCTATAGGTTTACCTTCTCCAAAATGTCATAGAATTTTAATCATATACTTTGTAGCATTTTAGAGTGACTTCTTTCACTTAGAAATATGAAGGTAAGATTCTTTGATGTCTTTCTGTGGATTGATAGTTCATTTATTTTTATTGTTGAATAATCTGTTATGTGGATACAATGCCATTTGTCCATCACCGATGGAAGGAGATCTTGGCTACTTTCAGTTGTTGGTGATTGCAAGGTATGATACTAAGAAGATTCACGGGTAAGTTCTTGTGTAGAGATCAGCTTTCAAATGAATCAGGTAAATGCCTTGGAGCATGATTGCTAGCTTGTATGGTAAGACTAGGAACCTTCTTAGACAGTACGGATCTGTCTTCCAAAGCACCTGAACCATTTTGCATTCCCACGAGCAATACGCGTGGGTTCCTCTTGCCCCGCATCCTTGCCAGCAATCAGTGTGGTCATATTTTTTATTAATAACTATTTTAAGAGGTATGCAGTGATAAATCATCATTACTCAATTTACTGTGTCCTAATGATAAAAAATAGCATATTTCCACATGCTTACTTGCAATCGTGTTTATTTTCAGTAAGATGAGTGTTACGACATTTTGGCTACCTGATCATCTTTACAGAGTCTCTAAATCCCCCTTTGCTTGTTATTGTGACCCTTATCTGATTTTACTTTGACAGAAACACAGAATTCTTGGAGTCATTCAGGAGTATTATGCGCTTCATTGGAATAGATTGGTAGAAAGATCCTGTTTGCAATCTGATGACCTGAATGAGAGGCTAGGTGTTGAATTTTAGCTTTTGGACTGAAGGGTAAAAAGATCTAAACTAAGTAAGGCCTAAAATAATCTTTTTATGATCCCTCGTTCCTTAGTTTCTATGACTTTTGTATTATGTCATTTGTGTCCACTGGCATTTAGGGAAACCTTGGTCATCTGTCGTGATGGTCAGGAGGACCATTCCAGGTCATAAACTCCTGCTCAAACTGCAGCAGTAGTCCGGTCTGGACCACCTTGCAGGAGAGGCTCAGTATTGAGGCAGTTATTTGCGATGATTCAAGTACCATCCTTCCTTCCATATTTGTGGTAATTCTACTGCTTGGCACATTCCAGCTTAGTTCTCATTTGATTGACTGACTTGCTGAAAACCTGGCAGGACTGTCCAAACTCCCTGGCAGTGGTGAGGCTGTGAATCTCCTTCTAGAATATGGGCTCGGCGGCGAAGGAAAGCCTTGGCATGCTTTTCACTGAAATTAGTAAACAATCGTTAACTGGTATGCATGCTAATTCTGCTGTTTCATTGCCTTTTTTCAAAACATATGAAGGAGTTTTGGTTCTGGATAAAAAATGACAAGCATCATGGCACTCTGCATTTAAACCAAATGAGCTCAATGAGGGTATACAATTCTTGGGATTACAATTTGACTGTTTTGCGCATATTCACAGTAGAAGAAACAGGGAAGTGCCAGCTTCTATGGAGAGATTAGGACTCAAAAAGCTACCTGTCAGATCTTTTGGAGCCCTGTCCCAGATTCTGACCTAGGTCAAGAAAATGCCTTTGTTAAAATGGACTAAGTGGAAGCAGATGATATCTGATTTACTTTCAGATAGTAGATTGTAACTCAGGATACATTTTGTGTGTAAAGAGGAATGCCCAGGAGCTGACAGTGGCTGTCTTTGGAGAAATGCTTTGACTCTGGTAGCCACCAGGGGACACCCGAGAACGCATCTGCAGTATAACCGGATTTGTGGTTCAGTTGTAAATCAAATTTCTAGAAATTGAACCTTTCTTTCCTATTGACAACATTTTAGAGATGTGTTCCCACAGGAAAAAAGTGGCTCCTAGAGCAATAAATATGATGCTCAAGGATATAAGCAGCTTTAACAGCAGTATTTAAAGGGAGCATACTCAATAATATTTTATTTTATTTTATTGTAACTTGCATAAAATTGGGATTTGTGGTAAAGCAGCAATTTTATAAGTTTGTGGAGAGAATTCAATTTCTTTTGACTATAGATATTTTAATGCTTACCTTGTTTTTAATACAAGTGCAGAATTATTTTCGTCTTTTAATATAAGCAGTCGTTGTATCATGTTTACTTACTTCATTTCTGTTATTTGCTGCTTTTGATGGGAAATGAAGAACAGTGCATATAATTACAGAATTAAAGAGCAGGAAAAACTCTTAAGCTCATGAAGGTCCATCCCCTTTATTATACAGATGAGAAAACCAAAGTGAGGCAGATGAAATTATTTGTACAGAATCATTCACATATCAGATTGAGTTGGAACTTCTGCATATGGCTATTCCTGGGAACTGCAGTGAGGAGCACTGACTTTCTCAGAGTCAGACTAATCATGTAAATGTACAGTGGGTGTGTTACCCTCAGGGGAGCAGACCAAAGGATCACATCCACGTGACTGACTGGAGCATTTGGGAAAGTGAAATAGAGGTGGCACGCATTTCTCAGGAGGCAGAGAGACCGTGTCTGAAATCTAGTACATGGAAATAAATCAATTGAAATATGGATGTTTGGAAAAGGTGGTAAGAAAATGTTTACGGTGACACTAGGATGGAAAATCAAGAGCTAGATGTTGGCCGTGTGTGTCTAGCATCTCCCAGTGGCAAAAACGAACCCTTGTGTCAGGTCAGGATAATCCATGCGTTTTTACCATGGCTTTAATGAGATTACCCTCGAAGAATCCACCTCTTTGTTTTTAAATCAGTTCTCCCAGTAACTCTGCGACTCTATTGCTGAGGGATTTGGACCAATTACCTCCTTCCTGCAGCATCAGAACTCAGATTTTCCATGTATGGCATTGCTGGAAGCAAACATAACAAACCCAAATTCTAAAAGAGATATTAATGATAGAACTGAAGAGATCCTTACCCTTGTGGGAATACTCTATTGATCAGCTGAAATAGGACCCAGCTTTTAGTTTCTTCAGAGACAAGGATCCCATCTAATACTGACCTTTTTTTTTTTTTTTTTTTTTTAAAGGAAAGGTGCAGGCAGGAATGAAAAGCGAGTAGGCAAGCAGGCAGAAGAGAGAGGAGGGAGAAGCATTTTATTTTATTTTTATTTCGTTGTTCACACTAGTTGTTCCCTCCTGGACCTGGGACTTGAACCTAGGAGTATGTGACCTGCATTTCTTTGGAGTTGAGTGTCCTATCCACTGCTCCACCAGAATGCTACAGCCTTATTGATATTTAATGTATTTGGTCATTGGTTCATTATGCAGTTGTCAGAATGCAGGAAGGACAATAGAAAATTCTTAGTCTGGTCCACATATAGAGTTTCTAAAGGTGTTATTCAAAATGGCCCCAGGAACTTGTATGTTGACCAGTCCATTCATGTAAGTGGAAGTTTTCCTCTAATTGCTCATGAATGGTGATGAAATCATCTACTGCTGAGTCTTTAGGCAGCAGAAAAAATCAGATATTTTGAGTTTTTGTTAGCATCACAGATCTTGTAGGAGAGAGGAAATTAAGATGGATAAAGAAAAAAAGTGTGTATTTTAAAGGAAAGCAATGTGTTCCTGTTTCCCATGTTCCCTGAATCTCTGCTCTCTCCTTGGACTGGGACCAGGCTGATTTTCATGAGTCCTGGGCTGGTTGGTCTTGTCACCCAAGGCATTTAGAATTTCAGTTGCCAAGCTGGAAATCTGACTTTGGAAATAAAATGTTCAGCAACCTTTTGATGTCTCAGGCTTCTGAATTTAGGAGAGAACCTCGAATGGGGCGCTAAGACTTTTACTCATTAGAACAGGGCAAATCTGTTAGAAACCAGCTCGCGGTTCCTGTGCTTCTGTCCCTTTTATTTGGTTGACTTGAGATGGCTTGGTCAGGCTGAGACTCACTCCACACAAAGAAGCCTTGTATTGAGAGTTCTCTGTTCTTCAGAAAACTTTTCTGTTCTCCTTCGACTTTTCATTGCACTGCCTGGCAACCCTGACTTTTCATAACCAGGCTGCCCTCCCTCGCACACAGAAGCCTTCATTTCAGTATCCGCTCTCTGTGCAGCCCTTCTCGTTGCTTCTCTCATCTGCCACACTGCTGGAAATACTTCCAGCACCCATGCGTGTAGGTGTGTGTTTGCTCTTATAGTTTGGTTCTTTCTCTTTAGTAATTGTTAATGCTAATTAAATTGGTAACAAAATGAATTAAAATCAAGCAAAAAAAAAAAACTTGCAAAAAATTAGACAGCATAGCTGGTGGATGATATAAGCCTACCTTGTTGCCAAAGCTTTAATGTCTTGAGTAAGTTAAAGGTTGGGGGAAGGGGCGAACATAGGACAGGTGGAAGGAGAGGAGGGAAGGGGAGAAGAAGCAGCTTTTTGCACAAGAGAAAACTAATGATAAAAGTGAGAAATAGACCTGCGTGCTCTCCTAGGCTTCCAGCGAGAAGAGAAGTCACACTTATTTGCACAACAGGTTATGAAACCCCAGTTCATTTGTTGCCAAGTACCTAAAACTCAGCCTTTACAGAGAGAGAGGTTCTTTAATGGTGTTTGCTTTACATATCAGAGAAACAAATCAACACTAATACAAAATTCTGTTTGAAGCAGGCCACGAACTTAGGACAGAGTGATTGGGCCCACACTAGAAATCAGAATAACTTGTAGCGGATACCCATCCGTTCTGACCTGACAGAGAGCCTTGTATTTTTCATGGTGGCCTCCACCCAGATGGGTTGTGATGCCCACGTGATGGAGCCATGCCTGTGCCATGCTGTCTGTTTACATGCTTTTCATCTCATCCCGAGTTTGAAGAAAATAGACTTCATCTGCATTTTTCTCTTAGTGGAGCAGGGAACATTTTGGTGACATGCTGTGTGTCTTTATTTCACCCCATGCCCTCCCTGCAAAGCAGGGCAAGTTAACCTCACTGTACAGCAGCATCCAGAGTTCAGAGAAGCCAGGTCTCTCTTCAGGTCGTGTCCAGAAGAGAACAAGGAAGAGTTGAACCCATCCCTGTTAGCTTATGTCCTTTTCTCTCCTCTGCATCAGCTCTCCACAGTCTTTCCCCACCTCCTTAGGAGGGGTCAGAGTTAGGGACTCTTGTAAAGGTCACTCACCACCTTTAATTCAGGCTGCGCCACACTAGGTATGAGACAGAAAGACGCTGGACAAGATCACAGTCCAAAGCTTTATGGGTAAAATCACTATGTCATCTGTCTTTGGGAGGTTGATTCTAAACATTATCTTTCTAGTTAAAAAAAAAAAAAAAAACAAGAAAGAATAAACTCCAAACCAAATATGTGACAACTGCTTCCTTCATTCCTTTTCTTTCTGAATATGCTTTTCTGGATTATGTAATACTTTGCTCCTTGAATCATGAGTTATTTTGATGGCAGCCACTGTCATTTTGCAGTTTATGTAATATTTTATGTTTTTTATATTCATTTTAAACTTGCCACATCAAGTATATTGAAGGATCACACACAGTGCAAGAAGCTTAAAGCAGGAAACTCCAGTACCCTCTCCCACCTTTGGTGCAGTTCTCCTCAGACATTTATACTTACCTTGTAAATGCAGCAAAATGGCATCACAAGGTTTGCTTCAGACAATGAATTATTTTTCATAATGTGTTTTTCATTGAGGCACCTTATTTTCCAACCCTATGGAAGTTTTAGGGATGCAGGTTCATAATCCTCCACCACTTACTAAGTTTTCTTTCAGAACCATTACAGTAAGAAAGAAATAAGTTTACCTTTATTTGGGTTATTTCCAGATCTCTTCGTTCCTTTATGTAAAATCAGGTGTCCGTCTGGAATCTTATTACTTCCGCCCCTAAAAGTGTCATTTGCAATTTCTTAGCATACATGTTTCCTGGCAGTAAAAACATCAGTTCATTTATTAGTTGGAAAAAAAAATCCTTTATTTTTTAAAATTCATTTTAAGATTTCAGAACAATTTTAGATAAATAGCCAAAGCGTGAAGACGGTTTAGGAAGTTCCCATCTACTCCTAACCCAGTTTTCTTCATGATTAGCACCTTATATTAGCATCATACACATTAGTACAATATTGATGTTAATGTCATTATTTGCATATGAAATTACATGTGAAATATAAAATTTTAAAAATACGAAATAGATTACATCACATGATCATGTTGCATTGATTAAAATCATGGACCAATGTTAATTGCATGGTTATGATAGACCAGGTTCCTTGGTTTTTGCCTCGTGTCCCTTTTCTGCTCTGGGGTCCTAACTAGACGCCATGTCCAGTTCATCATGGCTGATGCCTTAGGTTCCTCATGGTTATGATGGTGTCATAGCCTTTGCCCCATGTTCATGAAGTTGACAGTTTTGAGAAGGACTGGGAGGTTGTTTTGAACAGTGCTCCACAGCTGAGGCTCCGGTGATGTTTCACTCATGGCCACTCTGGGTTGAGGATTCTTGGAAGATGAACCCAGGTCCGTGTCATGCTCACCACCTCACATCAACCAGGAGCACATGCTGCTGAGCTGGCTCATGGCCCTGAGAGTGACCTGGGTCAGGGCACAGATAGGGTCAGGTATCAACATGAGAGAGAAACTCCTACGTGCCCCGTTTCTTACTGCCCCCCTTGTATGGAAGTCACCATGTGCACCCACACTGCTGCTGCTTGGAGGGCAAGTTTCAACGTGGTTTCTGTCACTTCTGTGGGGACACTGGTCCTTTCTCATCACTTATGAGTTGTCTGTGTATTTGACACTTGTATCCAGAGCATGGTCTCACATTGCTGTGTTTTAGATCTTTCTCCGCCCGCCCCCACCCCCCACCATCTTCAGTCTCACACGGCACCCCCAGCACAGGCCCAGGCAGTTCCATCCCTGGTTTCACCTCATGCAGGGGACAGGAGTCTGTGGTCCTGGTCCAGCTAGGATTCCCATAGGCTTCAAATGCTGGCCTCTGCAGGGAGGCTTTCATCCCATGCTCCCTTCCTCTCCTGAGACCTGACTCCGTCTGGTACCTATGGGCCAGAGAGGAAGGCTCTTCTCTTCCTCATTACAGTAGACTTCTGCTGGTGAGGGTTTGGGGTTCAGGAGTTACCACTGCTTCCCTAGGGGTGGGCTTTCTCCTTCTCTGTCCTGGCTGCAGAGACCTGGAGATGACACAGTTCATTGCATGTGCCCTGGAAGTGACATGGTCGGTGCTCCTCTCTGGTTGCCTTGTAGGAAAGAGGGACCTGGGGAAGAAGTGATGGCTTGGTTTCATTCTCCAGTACCAATTATCACCCCACATTGGGATTCTCTGCAAGGAGGATTTTTCTGGGATTTGTTTCTGTCCTGATACTTGTGAGCGCCTAGTGGAGGGCTGTGGAAACAGCTTGTGATGAGTGTGTTTCCCCATGTGTCTGGGGCCCTAGGTACTGAAGGTAGAGGCTACTCTATGATTACAATGTTGGCTGACTTGCTTTTTTGGTGTGGTCTCCACCTTCTGCTCCCGCTCTGCCTCAGGTGAGATATTGGTGTTTCCATGTCCCTGGGTAAGGGCTACCTCTCTTTGCTGGTCTGTATTTCACCCCTGAAGATGGAGACAAAAGTGGGAAGGTATACATTCTTGGTTTTTATTTCCTCTTCAGTTCTTCACACCAAATCTAATTAGATGGTCAGACGTGATGTTTGTCTACAGATTTGTGACTTATCTGAAGTGTCTTCCACACTCATCTTTTGTAACCAGTTTTATAGACAAAAGTCTTGACTACTAGTAGATTTGGTTAAATGAGGAAAACTCCTTTCACCTTTGTTCAGACTCACACCTGTGATTCAGAGAGTGTGAGTGTTGTGTTATTGATCCAGGATGAAGGTTATGTGGCAACAAATGACCCACTGAAGTACAAAGCTTCTAACAATTTCTTTGTTAATTCTTCAGTATTATTTTAACACAAAGTCAGTTCTCAAATGCTTCGGAATGCGATGAGGACTTGTGTGTATGAATTAAGAAGACTTAGGCACGTGGGTATAGGAAGAATGTATATAAATATGATAACTGGTTTGAGGGAAAGGATGCAGAGTTCTGGATATCCCCACTCTATCACTTTCTAGCTTATAATGGGTCAAATTCCTTTACTTTCCTGTTTCCTCTGTTTCTTCATCCAAAATAAATAAATAAATAAATAAATAAAGTTGAGAACATCTACATGCTAAGTCAAAGTATAAGTCAAAATGTAGTTATGAAAAAAGCTCTCATCGTTTCTAAAGCTCTAGGGAAATTTTCATTCTTAATACAGCATGATATTCTGCTCCTCTGGAATGGGTGGGGAGAATAGACACATTCCATTTTGAGAACAAATTTTCTCTCAATGTTCCAATGTGCTTCTTCCCTTCTTTCCTCAGTAAGCATATAAATTTGATCAGTAGCTTAGTTTGTTAATCTGTATCTTGAGATATTTGCCTAAGAAGATTTTCTTTTCTTGCAAGCTGAGAAATGGGAAATTAGAAAGCTGTAGGACCACAGACTTAAAACAGAAGTCAGTGCAGAGAGCATGAGTTTATTATGGGTACCACAGGGGTGTAGCCGAATCCTAAATAGTGGAAAGCAAGAGAGTTATTGCCTGAGAAGAAAACATTTTTGTGTGTTTTCAAAAAATTTGCTAGTCCTCAATTTAACCTCATGGCTGAACAGCTTTATGGTGTGAAGATTCATTTTCTCTGCTATTTTTAAATAACTTTCTGGTTTTAATCTTCAACCCAGCTCCATTCTGGTTGAAGCTGAAATTTCCAGCATGCAAACAATAAATGGGAACTGTGGCCATAAATCAAATACTTCACTGGTGGTGCTGCTGATGTGGTGAACCTTTGCCCATAGTGTCAGTTGACGGTTTTCTTTGGTCCCATTTTTTGTGGATTCATGCTGAGTTTTGTATATTTTTATCTATTTTTCCTTCTGATTGGAGACTATTATAATTGAGAGGTGTGTGTGCATGCATGTGCATGAATGTAAGAGCATCTACATTGGAAGATAAAATTGGCATCCATCAAGCATTGAAATTCCTTCTTTTAGCCTACAATTTGGGCCCAAAGAACTATGTTTATGCCTCATTATTTTATCTCTTATACTTCCCTGTATATCTCCCATAAAAATGAATCTAGAGTGAGAGAAGACCTCAACTTTTCAGTATGTCAAAGGACCCCAATATTGATTTGTATATAGTAAGTGCTAATAATGGTGCCATTTAATTTATCATCCAAATGGGGACATCTTTGTCTACTATCTCGTTCATAAAATCAGAATTGATTCCACAAAGGTTGACTGGGACAAACCCTGGTGTATGGTTACCCCAACAACAAACATTTATTGATTTGGAACTGGATGATACAGTTTGACCTCTGCCACAGTTTCATGATTCCAGAGAACATTTTCTGTGGGTGAGTGCCAGCAGTCATCCTAAAGGTCTGTGTTAGTGAAGCTTCCTTTAAATGACAGAGAAACTCATCTTGATCTTGTTTAAATATATAAGGGAAATTTTAGTTCAACACCTAGGGAATCCAAGGACATAACTGGGGCCAGGGGCTCATTCATTGTTGACCCTCTCTCCATCTTGCCTTTTTCTTTTCAGTACTTGTCTCTGCATATCTTTGCATGAAACATAATTCTCCAATGTCACAGAAAGGCTATTTTTATGTGATGGGCAAGATGACTGTTCTGTGGTACTATGTTGAAGTTCTAACATTTTTTTGAGTCTCCAAAGAGAAAGTTTTTGTGATAACAATGAATACTAACCCTGGCCACTTCGTTACTACAACAACAAATAAAAAACCTGCACTTCAATTGAACTCATAATGTAAACAACTTCTATGGAGCCCTGGGTGGCAGATTTCTCTCGTCTAATCCTCACCTGGATCTCTGAGGTGGGTATGTCTATTTTCCTTATTCTGAACAGTGAGGGAACTAAGACTCTGGGATATGGAGTAGCTTTCCTGAGATTACACACTTGGGTTTGGAGTATTGGCTCTGGATTCCGACTCCTCAAATTTGCTTCTTGAATATGTAATAAGCATACATTCATAATTTAAAATATCATGAGCATTAGTGAGTCCATGTATTTGAAAACTTTTGCCAGTGATAAACTACTCTATAGATGTGAATTGTGCAGCAGTGTAGGACATAGTCCTAGATCACTGGTTGTAATGGGAGGCAACATTGTCCCCAGGGAAATTGGCAGTCTCTGGGAATATTCTCATTTGTCAAGGCTAGAAAGAGGATTGCTATTGGCATCTAATGGGTGGAGGTCAGGAATGCTGCTATGTTTTCATTCTACGATGAGCAGGTCAGTCCCCTGCAATAAAGAATAAAGGATTATCAGATCAACAGTGTTGGGGTTGAGAAACCCTGTGCTCAAAGATTGGAATATGTGAATCTTGACTTTCAGTATCTTGCAGTTGTTAGATAGACATGTAGGTAGATATTAAAAGTAAGGCACCCCACCCTCCCCTGGTGGAGTGGCCATTGGACATAGTACACGTACATCTCAGGACTTGGGTTTGTGTCATGGGGCCAGCAGGAACAATCAAGATGAAAAACTACGTACGATTTTAAAAAATGCTTCTCACTCCTCCCCCTGCCTGTCTGCCTCTGCTTGTCTTCTTTCTTGCCTGCACCTTTCCTTTAAAATAAAGGTTACAATGAAGTGGTTCAGTAAAGTTGGAGACATTCACATTAAGAGTGAGGAGGGATAAAGTCACCATTGTGAGCTATTTTAGGACTGGAGAGAGAGAAAGAGAAGCTATTATACCATATAGTATTCCAACTCCAGAGAGGTTGAGCAGAATATGCTCCTTGTGGCTTTGTGATGTGTCATGTGTGTTTCTCCTCCATTGACCCATCTTCACACCTGACAATGGAATAAATTTCAACCAATGCATGTTAAATAGGTAAGTAGAAAAGTGAATGAATTTAAGCATATGAGGTCAGGTTAAACAGGATCCTACCCAATTTGGAGATTGCTTGATTTTTTTAATAGTAATTCACTGGGAGTTGGAGGAGAGAGCAGCTGATCTTGGTGACTGAAATGACAAGGGAGGGTGTTGAGGAAGGGATAAGATGGAGACTCTCTTCTGTCTCAGGTAATATCATGAGCAAAGATGTGAGCCTTAACAAGTCAGGGACATATTCTTCTAGCAAGGTGAGTCCTAAAGAGAATTCTGAGAAAAAAAAAATCTTTGATAGATGCATGGGCAAAGGTATAATAATAGCAACTATTTCTCTTCTGCCAATTTGTTCTGTAGAAACAGAATTACAGCTGGAATGAGAAATAGGAGCAAAAAGTTTGTGTCTATATTTACGCACACACATGTACATGTGCACATACAAGAATGACTTTCTGTTATTATCATTATGCATTAGTCATCCTCACAGTTGAGGCACACGGAAACCCTAGGACCTTCTTTCAGTGTTCACTTTTTGCCTTTTCTCAAGTAATTATCAAATGTAAAAATAGAATGGTAGATTTAATGAACATTTCATGGGAAAAATGTCATCTGGTCATAGTTATAAAATCCACTTGCTGAAATTATAGTATCTATTTTTAGTAACTGTAGTTGGAAGTAGTATTTTATCTTTGTTCTGTGCAATAGGTCTGGCTCTTGTCCACTGCGCACTGTGTCATCTTATGATAGAAACTGCTTACCCCTTCAACATCTCCAAAGTCCCTAGTTTTTCAAGAACTTGTGTCTTTGATTTCTTTGTGCAAACTGTAGGGTTCTGTAGTAATGTATTTACAATGTGAAAAGATGACTTAGTGATTACTACCATGAACCCTTGTTTGAGGTAAGCTACTGTTTTCTGTATTGTCTGCATTTCTGTCTTATCTAGATGATCAAAGTTAATTCTTGTTCAATGTGAAGAAGTTATTTGGTTACAATAAATGAAGTGAATGAACATGAAAATAGTCAGATGTTGACATGCTCACAGAGTAGTGTGATGTGTGAGTAACGATTTCAGCGCTGGAGGTATGATTACCTATATTTTACTGTATAGTCCACATAAAACTAAAATTTGAGTGTGATGACTAGTATTTTATTTTAAATTAAGGTTTAGAATTCATATATTTAATAAATAAGTGATACTGAATATTAACTATATTTCAAACCAGAAATTTATAGACACTTAAAAACATATGCAAAATAGAAAAATGTGAAACAACTAAGTATATTTCTAATAGAAAATAGTGCTTATATTGTCACTCAGCATTCTTCAACTTCAGTCCTCAGTAGCTGTTATTTCTCTCCCACCTGGATGATCTTAAGGGTGGTCTCTCTGCGTTTAGAGCATATCGTCCCCTAGCATTAGTGGGAATAACTGCATACTCTTCAGTGTTTCTCCTACCAGCTTTGATTTTAATCATGAGGCTGTTGATGCTGGTGGTAATGGTGATTGGTGTGGTTGTTATATTATTAGGTTAAAGGTTCAGAGAAGATGCAAGATTCAGGAGACTTGTACAAGATAAGTGATGTGTAGGGACTGTGGTGAGGGTGTCAGGGATGGGAGTGAGGACTCAGGAAGAGTGCAGAAAATGACGACTGAAGAGAGGACCACAAAGTGGAAAAAAAGTTATTGACCCATGTCTGAAATAATGGTCTTACACTGACAAAAATCCTGGTATTTTTAGGTCAAAATAGCATGGATTGACTTTTGATACCAACAAAGTGTTGTAGATGCGTTGTTTCTACTAACAGTCAGTGGAAATGGCGCAAGAACATCCAAGGGTGAGCTCGTTATGTGGTAAGAAGAAGGGGGTTGAGTTTGTGACCCTAGGTCTGGAAGAACACATCGCAGAAGGGTGTTTTGTGTCCTTACGCCCAACACAGCATCCCAGACCAGGCATTTCCTCACTGATCTAGCAACAGAAGACAATCTGGAGAGGCTTTTCTTCTGGAGTGAACAAAAATCAATCAATCTAGACACATCAGGTGAGCTTGCCACCATTTTCAAATGAAATAGACTGAGTTCTGCCAAAATCAAGAGGGCACCTATTCTTCCCTGCTAGGTTGTAGACTCCCTTTGTCACCCAGAGATATACCGGCAGAAGTAGTCAGAGAGAAGTAAGCTGCCCTGTCTGGAGACCTATATGTACCTGCAGGTTCTGGGCTTCCCTCCATGACCAACAAGTGCAGGAGGGCCTGCAGAACCAGAAAAATGATCCCAGTTACAGCAAGTAGCTTAATCCAGACAGATCTTTTATACTCTAGGAACCAAGATGTGATTCCTTTGTTTGGAGACGGGAAAGCTGGGGCGGAAGGTGGCACTGGGTAGGGGAGTCATCGAGAAACACTGGGCGGCCTCCTTTTGTCTCTCTGAGCAGTGCCATCGGGGACACCAAGGAGCCTTGTAGCTATCAGATAACCCAAGCAGACAAAACATAACCACGAAGGCTCTAAAAATTGAACTTACTTTGAAGCCACAGCTCACAAAAATAGGTCAGTACCTCTGTGCTAAACCGGAACAGGGGGGCTGTCTGCAAAGTAAAAGATTTAGATAGGTCTGGAGTCTTCTAACATAATAGAAAAAATGTCTAGCATACAGCTGAAAATTACTTATCATGCCAAGAATTTTTAAAAATTGCATCTTGAATGATAAAAGACAACTGACACCCACACCTAAAAGAATCAGGTGCTGGAATTATCTCACAAAGATCTTAAAGCAGGCATCATAAAAAATTCATAAGTAACCTGTTACAAATTTTCTTGGAATAAATGAAAAAAAAAAAAAGTAGAAAGCTTCAGGGAAAAGAAGTAAAAGTTATGCCTAACAACTAAAATGATATGAAAGAATGAAAAACTGCACTAACAAAAATCAAAGCCTGCTGAGTGGATAAAGTAGCGGAGTAGAAGATGGAATCAATAAACTTGAGAAAAGAATAGTGAGCTCTATCCAATCAGAAAAACTTAAGCTGAGACCAAAAAAAAAAAAAAAAAAATTAAAAAAAATAGTAAAAAGAACAGAACCTTGGTTGTCTGTGGGTCATTAACAGAAGAGCCAGTATTTGTATCATTGAAATCCCAGAAGGAAAGGAGAAAGTATGAAAGATGTTTCAAGGAAATCGTGGCTAATACTCCCCTGTTTGGAAAAAGACATAAACCTACAGATCTAAGAGCTTGGATGGATCTCAAGGAGGATAAACCCAAAGAAATGCACACCCATACCAGTTTAACTCAATATTCGAAAACCAAATAAAAAGAAAAAAATCCTGAAACAGAGAGAAACTACATTGCCTATAGAAAAGTACAGGTTGACCAAGGGAAATGGCCAGAATATCTTTCAAGTGCTCAGCAAAGAAAATTATCAGTTGTGAATTCTAGATCAAACTGTCTTTCCAGAATGAAGAGGAAGTGCAAAAATTCTCAGATGAAGGAAAACTAAGAGAATAAAAAAATCATTATTAACAATCCTACTTTAAAAGATTGACTAAATGACACTCTTCAGACTTAAAAGGAAAAGATGAAAGATGGAATCGAGCATCTAAATGGAGAAGAAACAATGGAAAGAGCAGAAATACAGGCACCATAGATTATCCTCCACCCATGAGATTTGTATATCTATTTGATGCCTGAAATAAAAACTAACTCCATCTGATATGACAGTATTTAAAAGTAGGAAAGGAAAAACAACTTTAAAGAATGTGGGGTTTTTCTATTTCATCGAAGTGGTAAAATGTTGATACTAGTAGTCTTCAATGATCTTGAAAGAGACAGACCTGTATCAGCAACTACCCATCTGAGGGTTAGTACAAAAGATAGTGAAAACAGTAAGAGAAACTGGTTCTTTCATACAGTACTAATAGAAACATCCAACTGTGCAGCTATGGAGGAAAATAGTTTATCAGCTTTATAAAATAAAACATTAATGACTCATGACCCAGGGAATACAGCCTTGGATGTTTATCCCATGAAATAAATTTAGGTTCACACAAAAATCTGAACACAAATGTTCATAGACGCTTAATGTTTAATAGCCTTTAACTGGAAGCAACCCTGATGTCCTTCAGTGGGTAAAAGATGGAACAGATTGTGTATTATATACCATGGAGCTCTACTGAACAACAACAAATACACCATTGATATATGTAACGGTTGGATTTCCAGGGAATTGTGCTTAGTGAAAAAGGGCAATACCAACAGGTTACATACTGCATTTTTCTATTTATATAACAGTTTCGAAATGACAAACTTCTTGAAATACAGGACAGATTAGTGCTTGCCAGGGTAAGAGTTGTGGGTGGGGGTTCCTGGAAGGGAGAAAGATGTAGTTGCAAATGTGCAACAAGGAATATTTGGGGGTTGGAGTCATTCAGTATCTTTCCTATGGCTGTAGGTTTGTACACAAACCTATCCAGGGGATAAAAATGTGTAGACCTTACTGTAAGCACACCAACACATGGATACAAGTAAAATTTGGGAAATCTGAAGAAGATGGGTACATTGAGTCGAAGTTGATATATTAGCTGTGATAGTACAGGTGTATGGTATAGGTGGTCCCTTTGTATGGCTTCTTGTAAGACACATGAGCTTATACATAAATCAATAAAAATCTCAATTGAAATTCAATGAAAAACTTAACAAGTACAGATTATTAGAATGTCTCCAAACCAGGGCTGCAATCACTATGGCAGCTTCAGGTATGGTCAGAGCATTGGAAGTATGGTGGGAGACGTGAGTGTGGTAGCAGGGAGGTGGTGGATGTTACAGGAGAATGGTAATGAAGTTCTGGTTGTCAGGACTCTTGGATGCTCTGGGAAGAATGGTAGACTTTATCAGGTAGGGAATCAATACCCAACAGAGATCTCAGTGGAGGACTGGAGGAGGTGGAGGAAGGCAGAAATCCTTTTTTGTGTGGAAAATGATCTTGGTATGGTACAAAGGATGCCAAACATGGATTTGAAGAGTATTTTAACCTTCCAGCAGCCTGATCTTGAGTGAGCCATGTAATCTGTGTTATGCTTTCTTTTCTCACTTATAAATTGGGCAAGAGTGTATCCCAGATGATTGAATAGGTATTATGTGAGTGTCTCAAAGACAGAGTACTTTGTACAGAAGTCTTTTGTCAACCATCCTGTGCATTTTTCATAGAATGGATGAATGGTGTCTCATAGTTTTATCTTTCCATGGTTCAATTAAGATTCTATTACATACGTTAGACCTGGTATCATACATAATATGGTCATTAATAAATGATTTGATGATTAACACATTAAAGAGTTTAATTTACTTTTTTAATGTGTATGAAACCAATGCATAGTCCATTTTGTTTCTCTCTTTTGGTACTGGCATATGCGAGGGAACGTTTGAGTTTAAAGAAAATTAAAAGAATTCATCACATTTCTCCCTCTTGGCTGGAACAGTTCCTCTGCTCAAATTTTTCACTTAGCTGCAATGAAGTTTCATAAGGGTTCCCCATCATAGCAAATGTATGTTGCTTATTTCCACACATAACAGATTATGCTTTCATTAACACTCCAGTTGCTACATTTCTCTTGCAGCTTTTTAACATCCATAAATTCATATCTTTACATGGTTTTGCTATACAGATGATGTTCTACAAAGTCACAGAAATGTAATCTGTTTTTAATATTCCTGACTAACTTTAATGTGGACAAAGGCATATCTAAGTAATTATATTGAGAAGTTTGCTTCCAATGTGTTGTTACGTAGAGCTATTTTTCAATACAGTGGTTTCAGTGTCCTTGTCACACTTTCTTTGTTCATTCACCCTTCTTTTTCCCATATCCTTTTTCGATTAAATGAGGTCCTTTCTCCTGATGTTCACATTTTTAGGGAATCTCAACTACTCTTGAAGATGGCCTTAGTTCTACCTATCAGACTTGGCCCTTCTCCCAGATATTAATCAACTCTTTCCAACTTCCAGATAGTTCTGTTTCACTGCTTCACATTTATATCATATGTACCAGAATGACCTCATACCATGTATAACACTTGTTCTTTTCCTTTCTTCCAAATGAAACCCATTTTCAAATGATCATTGCCACCAGAGCTTCAGCTGATCTAAATTAGAGGCATAAGAATCCTCTTGGAATTATCTTCTATCCTTTCTGTCTGTCATCATTCTAATCAGTCATCAGAGTCCTCTCCATCCACCCATCAGATAAGTCTCCCAGTTCTTCCTTCCCTGTTATCATGGTTAATTAAAATTGCTATTTCTCTTACCCTGCATCTGAACTATTGCAGTAACTTTCTATCTCTCCTGACCTCTAATCCTGGCTTTGAAAAATGTTTCCATTACCTGCCAATCCGATGCCCAGAAACTTCCTGGTTCTCCATTGTTTCGACTATAAACTAAAAACTCTCTCATTGACTCTGATAGATTGGATTATTATTTCCAAGTTTTTTCTTCCTGCAGTAGGGTTATAAATGTGCCTAGCAGTACCTCTCCATGTGAGAGGAGTCTACTTTCTCATTCGCTGAGGGCGAACTTCATGACACTTTCATCCCGGTGAGCTCAGTGAGCATGCTGCAGAGATTTGCTCAGACACCTCCCTTCTCTGTGATCTGTCATGAGAGGAGCATATCCTGGCAGCCCTGTCCCTTTAACTTTGATCCCAAAATGAAGACAAATGAGTGAACCCAGACCAATTCAAAGTCTGAGGCAGAGTTGACCTCAAAACTCAGAAGTGAGAAAAAAAATGAATTAATTGTTGGAAAACCCCTGGGCTTGGGGGTCGTTTGTGACACATCATTATTAGAGCAATAGTAAACCATTACCCTGCCATTCAAGGTCTTCTCGAGTATTTTCTCATCATTTCAATACTCCTCCATGTAAAGACTTAATGTTGGTAAAGTGGTCTCTGTAACAGGTCCCTTCACTTTCTGAGACTGTTTTCTTCACCTTTGGTTCTTTCAGCCATCGGTCCTTAAGGTCCAGTATCTTTCCTTTCAGTCGACGCTTCTGTGATAATCACTATTCACTGGAAAGCTTCCCTTCTTTAAAATGTTTTTCTTCTTAAATTTTATTGGAATAACACTGTATCACAGCATTATCTAGGCTTCAGGTCGTAGATCACCATCTGAACATGACACAGTCAGTTCGTCAGTTCTACCTTCACATCTTCAGACTTAGTGTCTGTAGCTTTTGTTTTTCACCTTGAACTTGGTCTAATATTGTAAGTTGCCTAGAAGTACAAACTTGATTATGTTGCTGTCTTGGAGATCTTCCTAAGAGCTCTTATTACCCTGATAGGGTCCAAACTCCTTACAGGGAACTACAAAGCTCTATCTTCATTTATCAAGTTCCCTTACTTACAAATCATATATATATATAAATTATATATATGTATACACATAAGTAGACATACATGTGTGCCTGTGACACGCATATGCACGTGCATACAGTATGACATCAGCACGTATGTAGCACGTACATACACACATAGACACACAGAGCACTTTGCACCAACCCAAGCCTGATGTGCTCTATTGTGCCTCTGGGGCTTGGACTTTGTTCTTTCTGCCTAGACCACTTTCCTTCCATCCCTCTGTCCCCAACACATACCTGCATCCTGACAGATGAGGCAAACGTCCTTCCAGGCTAGGATGAGTTGATGATCCCTGTCTTGGTCACGGTGGGCTATGCTGAGCTGCAGAAGCAAACCAACAGCAGTGCCCTGGGCTGTGCCAGCAAAGCTGTTTTCCTCACGCTCATATTGAACGTAACTGTTGCTGGGAGGCGGGGAGGCTCTGCCTCACACTGTAGCTTACGGGCCCGGCTGAGAGGAGTTCTGCCTTCCCACAGTGGCTTCCTCAAACACACATGGCCTCTGTCCTTTGTGTCACTATCTACAGGTGTCTGTACACATCCAGTGCATGTCTGTAAACACACACGGTGTCATGGCTCCATTGGATTTTGTCTGGGTCCTGAAACCTAAGCTCTGAGGGTAGAAGCTGTGTTTCTAGCTTTATGCCATCTGTCCAGAGATGGACGTGAGACCTGAGGCCTAGTGACTGGTGTGAAACTTGAAAAGATGCTGCGTCTGTGTCTCTGCTTTCTGAGAAGATGCCTTGACAGTTGTAGCAAAACAACCAGCTCTTCTTCTCCACAACATAGCATCTTCCCGAGGAGACACAGCCTGCTCAGGTCTGCATCGTGTTTGTGATGGCTTCATTCCTGCCAGCGAGCACACACAGTATCCTAACACGTACAGATGCTTCTGTGTCCTACTCCTCTGTTTGTCTCGCATCATTCCACACTGCACTCATGGAGGATCTTTAACCAGCATTCCTTTCCACGTGATAAAGGGAAGAGAGATCCCTTTGCTACTGTTTTGGAAACCTCTCCAGCCCTTTTCAGGTGAGGGACCTAGGATGCCTCGCTTCTGCCAACTTGGGTCTCAGAGTAATGCTTCAGGAACCCGCGAAAACTCAGGAATCGGATAACTTTTCGTCCATGTTCGTGGCTCCCCTTCTGAAGACAACTGCCTCTCTCTGTAGCATTTATCTATTTATCTAGCTATGCAACAAATAATCCCCAAACTCAGCCCCTGAAGAGAGCAGACATGGAACATTTTGAACAGTTTCTGTCATCAGGCATCATGGAGTGACCTCTCTGGAGGGCTGGGTTCAGGGTTACTCATGACGTTGTTGTCATGGTGTCAACTTCATGGGAGATGATGATTCACTTGCGATCTCATTCATGTGGCTCTTGTCAGGAGATCTCAATTCCTTCTTCCACAGGAACCTCTACTTTGGGCTCCATGCACCATGGAAGCTGCCTGCTCCCAAAGTGTGTGACAAGAGAAAGGGCCACAGAAATAGAAGCCGTGAGGCCATTTTGTGACCTGAAGTCACACATTGAATTTCACTCTCTTCTACTCCTCATGAGAGGTGAGTCCCTCAATCCAGCCCCCTTCAGAGGAACAGACATTAGACATCATCTCTTGAAGAGGAGTAACGCAATTGCGACTGATCTTTAAACCACTTCCCCGTCCTCTGAACAGAGGAGCCCACCTCCCCGGGTTGCTCAGGCAGACATGACCTGGGCTTCCATTTCTAAACACTGACATGGAATCAATAGCTAAGCTTTAACATAACAAGATGTAAAGGGAAGGGACAAATTAGTCTTCAAGCATCTGGAAGTCACTGACCAAGCGGTCGTCAAGGACTTTGTGTGTTAGATGAATGTCTTACCAGCCTTGGGCTCTCTCTGCAATTCCTGTGGCCCATCCAGGGGCTGCTCTGAAGCTCCTTTTAGAGGCAGCTGCCCTTTCTTGGGTTTCTTGTGTTTCTTCCTGCAGGAAGATCCTTTCTCCTTTGCATTGTTCCCCATAAAGACAATGCTGAGTCCAGGGGGACTAGAGGCCCTGGAATAGCTCCTTTTTTCTCAGCAGATTCATCTTCATCTGGGGCCGAATCTGGGCACAGCAGCATCTTCCCGAATCCTAGCATCTCAGCAGGAAGGTAAACTTTTCTTAGGTGCCTCCCCTAGCAGGCCACATGGCATGCTGGGAACGCATGAGATTGGGACCCAGCCTGGGTTCAAAACCCAAGTCTGGGCTTCTGAACTTGGACGCATTATTTAACTTCCATGAGCCCCAAGTCTCTTCATCATCAAAATGAGGATTGAATGAAACAAGATATGGGGTAGATGACGCAGCATCTGGACTCTTAACAGGCATCTCTTAGAGGATTTTCATTCTGTGTTGCCTTTGGTGACAAAGAATTGCAATTCATTTTGTATTTGAAAACTCTGACAAAACAGTGTGAGGATAACCAGAAAGACTGTTTTTAATTTTCTTTTCATTTCTCTCCTGTTAGGTTCCCCCAAAGATTTGGGGGACTTGGGAATTCATCTGAGTGTGGAAAGGAGAGGCCCAGAGAAATGCTTCCAATAGCCAAGACTTTATTTTGGAACTTCAGAAGTGGGCTGGCTCAATAAAGGAGTAAAACCTGCCCTGGGAGAAGGGCTCTTGACTGTTTTATAGTTGGGTGGAGGCAGGATGGACTTGCAGATTCCTGGCTGGCGCTGCTGCCCTTCACTGAGCCCAGAGCCAAAGAGTGTTTAGAAATTCACTGAGATGTTAATACAGACATTAGTCAAAACAATGAGTAGCCTTATCAGAAGAGATTGAGAAAGGTGCCTAGGCCCTGCCTCTTCAGCCATCAGGAAACAGAGACAAAAGGTCAGTGGAAATTCCTGTCCAAATCTCACACACAACTGAACTCCTAGCACATTATGGTGTCAGGCAAGCCTTTTTGGGAGACCTCGTCCTATCATCTCCTACTTTAAGTAGGGCTGCTGCGAAATCAGTGAAGAAGCATATTTCTCCCTTGCCTCCTCTTATGGCAGTTTAGTGAAGAGGTTTTCTTAGACTGGGGAGAGGAATAAAAGAGGTGGGATCAGCAGAGAACACAAAATGCCTCCCTGGTACTTGCCTCCTGCTGAGGGATCTTTTTACACGTATCTATTTTTTTTTTTCATTTGCATTCTCTTTGCAGAGAACTGCCCCAGCATCATGCCAGTTGGCTCTGTTGCTTTCTCCCCACCAGAGAGGTGTGGTTTTGCCTTAACGTATCAGGGCAGCCTTTGCTGTCTGGATTGGCATGTGTAATTATACATTGTGGGAATATAATATGGAGAGAGAAACAGTTTAACTCTTCTCCCAGATGTTAAAAAAAGTTGAATGTGTTCAAGGGTTCAAATACCCCCACCTGAGGAGCAAGAGATAAATTTCCTTTGACTTCTTTGTTCTGTATGATAATCACGTTCCTTTGACTTTAAAAAATGAGTGTGCTCTGTGCTTTGTCTGGTGCTGCAAAGACGCTCTGCTCAGCTCACAGCCATTGCACCTCAGTTGTTTTCCAAGCAATTTGATGTTCTCAACAGTGTTAATTGCACGAAGGTCTAATAGGTTGTAATTAATATGTTCAGCCCTTCCTTTGTGTGGCTGGAGGGAGTCCATGGCTGGTATCTCCAGCAGAGGTGCAGATGGGGATCAGAGAAAGTGCAGCAAATGACCAAGAGCTCTTTACATGATAAGCAATCTGAACACTGATGATGGTGCAGACGGTCACTTTATCTTCCTAGCCAGTATTCTTCCACAGTAGTCCTTATGTTATTGGAAAGAATACAATACTAGCTCATCTATAATAACCAGAATTATTCCAATTAGCAGACCACCAGCATGAAGTGTCAAAAGACATTTTCCATTGTAACAAGGAAGACTTATGCTTAATAATATGTATTTGACATCAGCACTGACCAAAACAAAGGAAATAGATTAGAACATTAGCACAATACTAAGTGAGATAAAAGGTGAGACTTTCAGGACTGAAATTTGTTAACTTTAGTGAACTTTTATTATTTTTGCAATCTGTATCTCCCCTTTTTTATAAACAGTGTTTCCTACTTGTCATCCAGGATCAATTTTTTATAAAGGAACTCTTTAAAAATGTTTTTAAGAAGAAGTAGGCAGGCATGAGGGAAGGCAGGCAGGCAGGAAAGGAGAGGAAGAAGCAGCAGAATTTATTTCTTCAGTTGTTCATTTTGGTTTCCCCCCACCTCCTGTGCCCCTGCACTCCATGAGGACACACCCAAGCTAAAGACTTCACACCTGAGCCACAAAGGCATGCCACCTCACTCTTAATTTGTGTGATTTAATCTTCCTCAGTCCCTTCTACCCCAGGCTGGAGCCCATATAGCTTCAGGCCAGTTATAATACTCCATTCCTCTGAGCATGGTGGCAGCTGGCCCAAGTCTGATCAGTGCCAGTGTGTACCAGCCCAAGACTCAGACTTGGCCATTATGGGGAAAGTGCCCCTTCACTTCTGTTGTTGGGAAGTTGAGAGGCCGTAGGTTTTATGGTGTTCGGGTCGCTCAAAGAACCCACAACAGTTAGGCAAGTGAGCAAGCAGAGATTTAATTAGAGGGTAAAGGAGTGGAGACGCCCAAGGAGGTCCAGACCCCATGGGTTCAGGGTCCCTCCAGAGATCAGACAGATGCAGCCAGTAAGCAAGTCGGGGGTTCGTTAGTGGGGAGCAGAGAGAGGGAATGGAACCAGCCAAGGGAGGCTAAGACTCTTCTCCTTGCAGGCAGCCTGAATTTTTAATGGAAAAACCCACATGGTGAGGAAGGGGGATGGAGAGAGGGTCCTCAGGCCAGGTTTAAGTTCCTGATCAGGCAAGGTGAAATTGTCCTTTGAAGTTATTGGTGGGCTTCTTCAACCTGCGCCGTTCCTTTATTCCTTTGTGGAGGGTCTGTTCTGGTCATGTCCTATATGTAGGAAACACCTTGCATGTCAGACTCAGTCCATAGGCTTTCCTTATCAGTCTGGATGATTACATTCCATTTCTTGGCTGGCACCAGGGACAATTCACTGTCCTGATATCCAAACTTTGATCCCTGGGCTAAGGCTTGCTCCTGTGTGAGTCCTGACAGGTTTGGAGCTGGGGCAGCCTTTCTGAGAGCAGGAGGAGAGAGCCTGTGAGAGAGAAATCGCAGGAGGCAGATAGGAGCTTATCTCAGAAACGAGGACAGAGTTCTTGGGAAACCATTTGATCTCTATCTCAAGCTGAATTTAAATACTGTACTAGCCCTGGAACTTCCTGATAGGATAAGGGCTCTCAGAAAGGCATGGGTGATGCCATTATATGCTTGGGACCTTCCTTGTGTGGCATGTGGGCAGAATTCTCTGGGAGCCTTTGTCTTAGTCTTTACTGGTGGGACCTTTTGATCTAGTCCCTTTTCTCAGTCATTTCTGATAATGATCTTCATATTGTTTTGATTGATGTCTTTTATTAACATTTTAATGGATTTATTAACAGACTCTTTGTCTCCACAGCATCTTGGGACTCTGAATAAATTGCAGTAACTGAAAACCCACCATGCCTGCCACTACTCCCACCCTCTTATAAAAATAGCCAACAGCCCTCTCCCTGGGGCTGGTGCAAAACCTAACTCTTCCCAGTTTTGAAGTCAAGAATTTTTTCTTTTCCTCAAGGAGGGTCTGCTTTTTCTGTTACTGCAAATCAGAGAGCATCTAATTGAGTCAGGCACCAAGAGGACTGGTGCCTGCTCCTGCAGTGCTGATACTCTTTATTTGATGGGCAGCTTGGTCTCCCCAGGTGTGTTGGGTTGTGCTTCTGACACTTCAGGGTTTCTTCTCAGGCAGTGACTTTACCTTCTTTGCTGTACTGATCACAGATTTGAACTTTATTCATTTGTTATGTGTTTGTTAGTTTATCTTTTCTTTTTTTTTGAAAAGTGCATTTTATTCACTGATTACCAGTATTCAGCACCAAATATATTCCTACTCCTTAATTCTTAGCCGAGCCTCAAGTGAAAGGGGAAATCTCATTTCAACAGCTTCTTCCATATTGTCTTTTTATCTTCTCCTTTCCATATCCAAGTTTCCCTGCCAAATTTAATAATCGGCTTTGTGACTATATTGTAAATCTCCTTTAATGTTCTTCTTTATTGTAATAAATTTTAATCTCTTAGCTTCAGGATTCTTTCCCCTCCTGAGCTAATGAGATTTCCTAGGTATTTAAAATGATTCACCTGCTTGACTAGTTTATTATATATTTTCCCACTCCCCGCAAAGAACCATAGCTCTTTATAGATATTGCCACATTTATAGTCAGGCTCTTTTTATATGGACATGGTGCAAATTCCTCTGTGAGGTGTTTTCAGAATTCACACATTGTTCCATATAGTTGTGTGAGCAGTTCAAGGCCAGCACTAATGTACAACCACACACATATGCACACACACGTACACACACACCATCCCGATATGCCTATTCTTCCATCATTACAGTTTTGCAATTGAAGAAAAGTTCCCTTAGACACCGGCTCTTTCTCCTTGTGACTGTCCCTCCTGTTGCTTCTGTTAGACCTTCTGACCTGTGAATGGGTCAGATAGAACCTAGAGATGTTATTTTTCCCACTTGCTTATCTCTATGAAAACAAGGGTTTAAATAAATCCAAGAAGAATCTACTCTACCTGCTTGAAAGACACTCCAGAAATGGAAATTCAGAAGAAATCCTTCAGGAGGGGGGCTTCTATGGTGCTCTGTTACTCTTTCATTTGTCTCTAGTTGTCTCTACTACCTCCCTCCATTAATAAGAACAATTTCCTTTCCTGACTTCCATCTTCTGCACCTGTCCATTTCTGAGCCCATTCGTTGATTCCACTCCATTGGTCTGGTTATAGCTATAGAAGCATCCCCAGGACACAAACTACATCTTCATGTGGAACATCAGATCCAAGCATCCAACTTTGGATTGAATATTCTCATCAGTGTGTTTCATGGGTGCCTCAAACTCAGTATGTTCAAAGAAGAACTCACTGATTTTCTATTTTCCTTGTCCCTCAATAGGAAGTTTGATTTTCATCTTGTGTTCCATACTGTAGTTAGTGGTCCCATCTTCAACTTAGCTGAACACCTGGGCATATCTTTGATATTTGTCTTTCCTTACACCACTCCTTTGAAGTCTGAGATGCATCAGATCCCATCCTCACTTCCAATGCCTTTCCTACTAGTCTCACCTTTTTCTTAACCTTTTTTGGGAGAAATGTTCCGATTATTGCTTACATGTTCCCACTTTGTCTAACTTTGTATTTCTCCAGTCTGTTCTTACCACAACAATACGCCTAACATAGAGATAGAGGTCATAGAGTATAGGCTTCCTGCTGAAAAGTCATCAACAACTCTCCGTAGCCACAGACTGCAATTGCACTTCCTGGCGTGGCATTCAGTCACCTGTATGCCATCCTCAATTTTATGTGGTATATACTCTGCACACAGGATTTCTGGCTTCCAGTGTCATATATTTTGGTGTAGATATTCAGATCTCAGAATTAACATTATATTGGCCTGAGTTCAGATTCTGAATCAACAGCTTACTAATCATCTGACTTGGACAAATATCCTTGTTGTTTTCAGCTTCTTTTTCCATAAAATATGGATAACGACTAGCTTCCAGCCTAGTCATGGGATTGAATGACATGCCTATGATATGTATAGTATGGTGTCTGTGCAGCACTTCCAGGTCATCTGCTGTAGTTGTGATTAGTGTTACTGTTGAGTGGCAGGTAGTGACATTGTTACCAGCATAGCCTCTGAAGCCAGTCATCCATCTCCAGCTCTCACTGGCAGTAATTATGGGCAAGTCATTTACCTCTCTTGGCCGCAATTTCTTCATCTATAAACTAAGGAAAATATTTATAAGTACTTCAGAGAGTTATTGGCAGAACTCAGTTGACTGATGTAGAGTAACTTCCTTCCCTAATTTCCATGTCCCCTCCCTGTCTAGCCATTTATCAGTATTTCCAGAGGCTCCACTGAAATATAGGAACCTCCCCAGGACCCGGTAAAAATATTTATTCTAGTTCTTGTTCAGAAGCCAGCTGAGAACTCATGTCTCTGTGTCTTTATCCACACTGCTCTGTGACACAGGAGTCGTCTCCAGTCTCTCTTTTCTGTCTATCACGGCTTCTTAGTGTTCTCTGTGCCCTGGATCCATTTGTCATCCAATGAAATCTGTGCATCTCTTGTCAGAACATTTTAGAATCCATGATATAAACCCATAAATTTACGAGGAAAGAAAATAGTTTTTTTTAAAAAAAGGCTAGCAAAATTAAAAATCTAAATGTGTGAGATGGTCATATATATGTTTTTCAACTGGAGCTACTAAATACAAGATAAAACAATTACTAGGATTTCAAAGAAGTAATGAACATAATATTTCAATGATCTTAATATAGTCACATGACATGAGTGCACCTGTGATCTCCATGGTGACAGAATCACAAGTTCTGCCGCTATATGGGGTCTTCAGTAGTTATGACTAGAATGGTAGGCGTCAGTGATTGTTGAAAAAGAAAATATATTTTTTCCCATTCAAGTATAATAAGGACTCAACCTGAAAGTCTATGGAATTAAAGAAATTCTGATCAAGATCCTACTCATACTTTAAAGTTTAGCTTAAATCGAATTTTTCAGTGTCTTCCCTAAGCCCACCCCATTGGACCTTTCTCTTTTATCCTCTCATGCCAATTTTTTTAAGACCTCTATGTTTTATTTCCTCTGCCCTGTTACAACCTATTTATGCATGTTCCTCTCCATCAAGGATGCCAGAACTATGACCAGTCTTCACTCTGCTACCCAATGCCTGTGATGGAGGAGGCCATGGTTGGGAAGAAATATCAGAATATAGTGGGAAGCCATTTCTTCTCTCTATTCCCTAACTGCATATTGCAACATAAAGTCCAGCATTTCTGAGAATGTAGTTCGTTTCACTTTAGTGTTATTTACTATGCTGGTTTTGCTACCTGGGCTGACAAATTGTTCCTCCAAAAGGTAGGTTCTAATCCCATATGCAGTCCCTGCTCGATGGCAATTTATAGGACAGACTCTCTAAGTTTAGGGAAATATCCTGATGTTTTAGCTCAGTTCTTCTGACAACAACAATTTCTACCTCATGGAGTGCATATGTCATCAGAGAGAATCGGCTTCCTGAGCCTCCCGCTTGGTGCAGGAACATAAATTTTCATGGTGAACTTGAGATGCAAATTATGTGCTTTGATGCTCTTTGTAAATCTTGGCTTGCACCTGGCAGCCATCTTTACAGAGTCTGGGGAGAAAAAAGAAAAGAGGGAGGACAGAAAATGAAAGAAAGGAAGAATGGAGGGATGGTGGCTTTGTTTTATGTCTTTTCGGTACCCAACTCCAGTACTGAGCAGAAAATAAACTAATCTGGTGTTTCATGTATTATACTTTGACAAACGAAAACAGAAATATTTCATTTTAAAATGTAGAATGAATGTTTTATGATTAAAACTTGCTTCAGCATTTGTTCTAGCACTCCTTTAGAGACCAGGGTTTCCCAGTCCTGACTCTCTGGGTTTGTTTTTTTTTTTTTGTGGGTGGGAGGTGTTTACATGCATTGTAGGAAAAATCCTTACTTTATGCCTGATAGATGACAGAGAGCAACCAATAATGGTAACAACCAGTAATGTCTCCAAATATTGCCAGATTGTTTCTGGGAGGAAAATAGCACCCACTCCTCCAAAAGAAGGACACTGATTGAGAAGATAATGGACTTCTGTTGTGTTTAAGATTCTGTGTTTGATGTTTTACAAATTATCAAGTTATCCAGCTCAGTCTTCACTCTATCCCATAAAGTAAGTCTATTATTATTTATATCATATAGATAAGAGATAAGATTCAAGGAGGCGGGCCATAGTGAATAGGAAGGAAAGTACTGAAAATAAATAGGAAAGGAATGCAAAGATAAAGTCACTATGTATGTGGGCTGTGGTGGTAGGGTGGGGATAGCAAATTTATGACACTCGTACTATTGTCTTGTTTCTATAAACTAACAGGATGAGCTATCAATATCAGCACTCTGTTGCAAAGAACAAAACAAGTCTCCAGGTTGGCTTGATCAAGAGAGTGAAAATGGTGAGGGAGATAGTTATTTTCATCATCTTAAGTTCTCTTTTCCAAAAATAAGTTGTTTTTCTTTTTATGCAGCTGTGTATTTTCATAGGACAGTAGCCACTGTCTCTGTATTGCAGACACATACAGTGGATACTTAACATGGCCCCTCAGTAAGTATCTGCATGATAAACATGTGATGCCTGAAATCCCACCACTTATAAATCTTAAGACATAACGCTGCCATCTTTCTATAGTCTTCAAAAAGCTGTGGTAACAACCTGACAGTAACAGACTCAGAAAAGAAAAAACAAAACCATGGTGATCAATGTTTTCAGTTGGTAAATGAGGAAACTAAGGCATAGAGGAGAGAAGAAACTTTTCCAACAGAAGTTATGAACCAAGTATACTTAGAAGAGTAATCTCTGGAAACTCTTTCTCAGTGTTTTGCTTTTTGTGTCATCCATCACTTAACACTTTCAATGAGCATATTGCAGGTTGTTTCCTGTGGGAAAAGAAAGTCCTTGATTAACTTAAAGTAAATGGAAGTGGAGGAATAACAGGTGGGAGGATAAATCAGTAGGCAGAGGGAAAAGAATGCAAAGAAGAGCAGGGAGACCCATAGAAATGCTCCCTTAGCAACTTCCTTGGCCTGGATTGAATTCAGTAAAAATGTCTTGAAATTATGTCTAATGTCTTCATTTAATTTCTAATTTAAATCTCTGCATACCGATAAAAACACTTAAGCATTAAAAATTAGAAAAAAATAGATGTGAAACAGATCAATTTTGAACTTTTAGCAGCACAGGAAAAGAGACATGGGCTGAAGATAAGGCAGGGCTTATGTTTAGAATGGAAGTTAGCTCAAGGTCGTGCCTTCAGTCCTCTTATTTTGAAGCTCTAACCCTTAATGTGACTGTAATTGGAAACAGGGCCTTTGGGGCTGTAATTATAGTTAGAAGATTTTATGAGAATAGGGCCTTATGATGGGAATAGTGTCTGTGTAAGACACCAGAGACCTCTCTGCCTTCCTCTCTACCACATGAACACACTGAGGAGGCAGCCATCTATGAAATAGAAGAGAGCTTTCACCAGAATCTGACCCTATTGGTACCCTGATCTCAAACTTAAGCCTCCAGAACTATGAGAATATTATTTTTTGCTTTTTAAATTACCCACTCTGTGGTATCTTGCTATGGTAGCCTGTGCTGATTAACAAAATATCTCACCAAATAGAGAAAATTAGTAAAGAAATATAAATGATTTAAAATAAGGAACCAAATAGAAATTTAAAGTTAGTATACTAATGGAAATGTAGAGTTCACTAGAGGGATTCAATAACAGATCTGAGTAGAAAGAAGAATCAGTGAACTTGAAGATTGATTGTGATTATTCAGTGTGAAAAGTAAAAAGATAAAAGAGTGAAGTAAAGTAAAAATCTAGGTGTTTGTGGGAGTCTATGAAACATAATCATACTGTCAGGCATTTCAGAAAGAGGAGAGAAATTGAGAGAATATTTGAAGAAATAATGAGTCAAATATGATAAAAACATTAATATACATATAAAAGAAACTCAATGATTCTAAGAAGGATAAATTTCAAATAGAAAATACTTAGGCACATCATCATTTAAGAAAAGTCAGCCCAAAGTAAAGTGCCAACCTTGAAATCAAGAAAAAAGCACATCATTATGTGTAAGGAATCCTTCATTAAGATACTGATCCATTATAAAAAAAAATATGGATGCCATAAGGAAGTTGAATGACATTTCAATGAAAGAATGAAAATTTTCCATAGAGAGTTCTGTATCTAGCCAAAACTATCAACGTGGAGAAGTGGAGACATTGCCAAGATACAAAAAAATTGTTAGCAGAACTGACCAATAAGAATAAAGTCCTACAGGCTGAAATAAAAAATATTTCATTTAAATCCACAGGAAGGTATAAAGAGCACCAATATAGTTATATAGGTATATGTAAAAGACAATATAAATGCATCAGTTGTTACACTTTGTAATCTAATTTAAAGACATCTGCCTAAAGCAACAATTATAAATTTGTTTTGATATATA
The DNA here is from genome assembly GCA_004363575.1 of Solenodon paradoxus. Taxonomy (NCBI): domain Eukaryota; kingdom Metazoa; phylum Chordata; class Mammalia; order Eulipotyphla; family Solenodontidae; genus Solenodon; species Solenodon paradoxus. The sequence goes on along the minus strand of RJWH01003830.1, from coordinate 89,556 downwards.
TACAATTTATAAATATGTGATTTGAATGGCAATAATAACATAAAATAAGGTAAATAAATAGAGGTATATGAGGAAAGTTTTCTGCGTACTATTGAAATTAAGCTTGGTATGTATCAGAACTAGATTGTAATTAATAAAATTGTTAATTTTAATCTCTAAGGCAATCATTAAGAAAGTAACTAAAATTAGTAAAATAAATGTCAAAAGAATTTAAATAGTATGCTAGAATATAAAACAAAAGCAAGCCAAAATGAAGAAACAGGAACAAGGATGAAATAAAACAAAGAAAATGAATAGCAGTGACAGATGTAAGTCTTACTTTATTGGTAATTATGTAACTACAAATGGATTGCATAGTCCAACCAAAGCAGAGATTTGAAGAATGAGGTTTTTAAAAAATGATAGGACTCTGTTATCTAAAAAGATACAATTTCTATCCAAAGACACAAACAGCTTAAAAGTAAACAGGTGGAAAAATATATACCATGAAAAAAGTAACAAAAAAGCTAGATTGGCTGTACTATTAGACAAAGGAGACTTTGACAAAACATATTACTGGACATAAAAAGGATATTTTATAATGATAAAGGGTTGTCTCACCATATGGTTCATAGAAACACATCTGAACCTAATAGAGTCCAGAATATGTGAAGCAAAACCTAAAGTAATTGAAAGGAAAATAACCAATTCAACAATAATAGTTGCAGCTCCATTTTATCCAGTGAGCAAAACAAAGAGATAGAAGAATAACAAGGAAATAGAAAATTTGAATGACACCTAAATAAATTAGACCTAATAAATATCTATAGAGCACTCCAATTAACAGTGTGTACACTGTGTATTCAAGTGCACAGAAACATTTTCCAGGATAGACCATATATTAGGCCATGAAGCAAATTTCAATGTATTTGAAGAATGCACTTTGGTCATAATAAAGTGAAATACAAAATAAGTCATAGAACCTGCTCACCTAGAACATGCCGTGTTGTAAATCTAAATTCACCTTTCAAAACCGAAAAATCTTCTAAATTCTAGAATCTTCTAAAAATTTCCCAACACTGTCCTCTGAGTGCCTGCCTGCTATTGGACAATAAGGGTTCGTTCATTGTTGGGTCAATATTTGTTGAGCAGCACGAAATGCAGAAACCATGCCAGGGATACAGTGTGAAACGATCAGCAAAACTGGTGTATTGCTTCTTCTCAAGGAGCTTGCTTATGTTCCAAAGGAGGAGCTAGACATTAGTCAGGGATGACAAAAGCAAATAGAAATGTCCGATGTGAGAATCACTCTGATACAGAGGTATCTAGTGGTGAAACCATATAGGGGAGTCCTTGACCTAGTCCGGAGCACGTTTTCTGAGGAAGAGATTTAAATGAGTAGATTAAGGAAAAGGACAAGTCAGCCCAAAGGTAGGGCATATACCAAGACCCTGGGGCAGGAGAAAGCATGATAAGGAGGAGGGACTGATGGGGCCATCACCGAAAGTCAGGGTGACCAGTACACACCGAGGCTAAAATGGTAGAGAGGATGGTATGCTTTCTGCTTTTAGCCTCAGTGTCACTTGCAAAAGTGTTAAAAATGTTGAGACTCTGGCTCCATCCTGGACCTTCTCACTGCAATCTGTATTTAACAAGATAGAGGTGATTGGTAGGTAAAAATTGAGATTTGTAGGCACACAGTTGAGGTTCCAGATCCTCCCGCTGTCTGTGTTTGTAAATGTCATTTTATTGGCTCCCAGCTCTGCTGGTTCATGTGCTGCTTTGGCTGCTTTAACATTACAGTAACAGGATGGACAGGTTACCACGGAAACTGGCCTGTAAAGCCTGAAATATTTGTCAGCTATCCCTACACACACAAGTTTTTCAACCCCTACACTATACTGTGACATAGCTCAGAAGTCGTGTTAAGGCTCTGGCATTTATTCTCAGAGCAAAGGAAACTAGTGGTGATTTTCGCTTTGGAGCGTGGTTCTGGCTGCAGAGATGAAAGCCCAGGGAGCACACACCCCGGGGGAGCTCAGGGTCCAGGAGGAACTCGTGTCAGTCTCCCTCGTGGATTGTTCACGCATCTCCTCTGGGGGACGACTACATGATTACCTCCCCTGTTGTCACTGTTCATTCCTTCAGTGCCCAGTGGTGCTAAGTATTTAGCCGATATGTAGTGCAATTTACCAATTCAGTAAATAGTCTGACCTTAGGACAGCTAATGTTTCCCACCTTTCGAAAATTATTTAGTGACTACTTTGAAAGTCAAAATACCGTAATGCCTGGTCTGCTTTCAGGTCAGCCCTGTTTTTGGCCTGGAACCTAGGCCAGAAGAGAAGTCAGCCCTTGGCTGCCTTGTGAATTTCAGGAGAGTATGCGAAATAGAATCTGACTCCCATTCATGAATGGGGCTGTGGAAGAAACCTTGTAAGCTGCCTTTTGCCCTCTGTGCCATGAGGAAGCTGGGACTGTATATATTTACATTTCCTCAATGTTTGAACATCCTTCTGTCCTCATAGTTGTACCAGGTGACAAAATGGGAACACTAGACACATTTCTGGCTTACCTGAATCAGCACTCCGCATCCTTACTTTGTCAACATGGAGATTTTCACATATCATACCCAAAGCATAGTCGATGAGAATACTGGGGGAAAAAACAAGCAAACTTCCCCAGCTCTAAAAAAATTTTTTTCAGATGTTACTTTTTCTGTTCCCTCCCTTTCAATTTGCACAGATAATTGAACATTACAGGCTCAGCCATAATGAGAGTAACCTTTTCTACCAGTTAGGCATGACTGTGGAGACTGGGTGGGCTGGCTGGGATCCTTGCTTTTCATGTCACGTGTTGGCAGTACTTGAATAAGCTGAAGAGGCACTGAAAAGAAGTTAGCTATCTACAAACTCATCCTGACAAATGGACATGCCATCAAATCCACAATGCAACCAGAGGAGTTTTGAGAAAGCGGTAGGTAATGGTTTCTGGAAGAGGTTACAATGGTGTATAGAAAGAGGGAGATGCTTTGAGGATAATAAATTGCTTGGAGCCCAAATAGATTTTTAGCACCGTTGCTGTCTTCCAGGCAATATGCCTGCTACAGAAGTGTTGATTCAATGCATAAAAAAGCAGTTTACTGGTTAAGCGGACTGTCTAATGGCGAGCACTAAAGGAGGGATGTAGTGTGAAGTCAACTCAATAATATCTTCTGGTAGTTTTTGCTTGGAATTGTCTTCCACTGACGGTCATTGATGGTGTTCAATTAAAACAGTGCTTTGTGGTGTCTTGCTAGACTGGGTGCTGTGGAAGATGGAGCGGTCCCATGTGGCTCTTGCAGGGGCAGAGCACTCGCCCTTAAAGGACCTGTGTTTGGATGCATGCTCTGCTGTTGACATCTTGAAATTCTTAATCGGTTTGGGACAGGGGCACCTGCACTTTCATTTTTTATTGGGTTCCACAGGTTATGCAGCTTGTTTTGTGTAGAAGTTGGGGGAGTGTTTTGCTTGCCTCAAGTTGCTTACACTGCTGTATCTTATGCTGGGAGAGAAATGTAGGAGTGATTCATTGTTCTGCGCCTGGGTCTCTTTACGTAAAAGACACTGCATGAGATGTGGTCCTAGGAGAGAAACTGAAGACTCAAACTAAGGTCGTTTCTCCCAAAGTTGGAACACTGAAACTTTTTCTCTTTTCTTCCAGTGTGAAGGGACTTCGTGACTGTGACTTGGTACAGAGTTTGTGATGTGGTTCAGCCAAGGATTAGTGGCATCAGATCTCTGGTGTCTAGAGACCTCAAGAATTTCAGGTGTGTTGAAAAGTGCTCAGTGGGATGTAGTTGGAAATCTGGGCATGGCTGTTACTGGATGATTCCTTCAAAATGGAAGCAGCATAAACAGGCCAATCCATGTCCTGGTCCACAATCCCATATTCAAAACTCCTGGAGCCAGATATGTTTCAGAATTTGGAGTGTGTCTTCCTTTTGAAAGGTGGGGTGATGCATATTCATTCCATTGATTGTGTAAAATCCTCCAGCATGTCTGGGCAAGACTTCATAATTCCGTGTGTTCATGTCTTTTCCATGGAATGTGTAACCGTTCATACCAAGTAGGAAAATTTAAAAACTTGGTAGTTTTATATCAGCTTACATCAGGCATCTGATCAAATATTAGGTCCTTCCAACACAAATAATTCGTGAACTCTGGGTTTTCAAAGTGTCTGAATTTGAAATTGTGAAAAAGGGGTTATAGACCTCCTTTGGACAAAATCCAGGTGAACGGGTCATTAGATCTCAAGAGAGAAGGGACAGGTCAGACATTTCTCTAAGACCTACTCCACATGGCTTGTCAGGAAGTCTCAAGCCACCTTCCCATGACCACCACAATACAAGTGTTTTTCGTGCTGAAGCACGTGGAAGGACTGGGGTGCAAAACCATGAGCTTCCAACCTCAACATCTTCTTTAAGAGCACCTCTGTCCCGTTTATCCTACCACCTGTTTGGAGACTTCTTGAACACATAGGCCCGTATTTTCAGAACTGGCTGTCCCTAGAGTCCTCTGTCATTCTCACAGTGTTCCTTTTCTGGTAGTTGTACTAGTAGCTCATTCTTCACTTCTGAGATGTTTACCACACATGGCCAAGCAGCCGCCCCATCATTAGCATCTACTGACCAAATAAAGCCAAGGAGATGGCCTAACTTTCATTAGCACTTTTCCCAGGAAAAGAGAAGTGAACCCATCCAGGTGCTGTATTGGTTGCTTCGATTCCTTGCTGCTTTACTTGGGCCAGAACATCGACTCAGAAGAGGCCGTCAAAGACTCAGCAGAAGGATCCTATCTCTTTGTTGTGCTGGGTGAATAGTTCTCAAAGTGTGATCCCTGGACCAGCAGCAGGAGCAAACCCCGCAGGAGGTCGTTCGAATGGAACCCCTCAGGCCCTGCCCCATCCACTAAACCAGAAACTGGTGGAGGGGCTTGATGACTTCAATTTCACAATCCCTGCCCTAGAGAAACGATTTCCTCTTTCACATGTGAAGAACTCCAGTTTGGCTTAAAAAGTTTTACTAGTCAAAGTCCTCCCTTCCTGAGATCGCTCAGAGCTGAGACTCCAATGTGGTTCACTTTTCATCAATGAACTAAAAGCAGAAAGTGACAGGGTGGGTGCAAAGTTGTGACATTTACTCGTGGTTGGATCATTGTAACAGCTTACAAACCTCATACATAGTCTTCCGTATTTATCAATGTGAATAGAGATTATATCATGTGTGTATGTTATAGATATATAGATCTATACAAATTATATACCTCTGTATAAAGGTATCTATTCAATATAATAGAGTTTATATATATGCATATATATCTTTATATATTTGTCTATATACATACATTTGTGTCTTTAATGAAGAGATAGGGTACAACATGGCAGAAGGCAAAAAGCACAGGCAGCTATCCGGGAGCTGACACATTCATGCCATTTTCTTGGCCTCCCGGAGGCTCATCCCCATCAGATATAACTACCAGATTTGTGAGCTAACTGGTTCTCAGGGAAGCCAAGACACATGTTTGTTGATATATATATATATTATATATATATATTATATATATATAATATGTATATAAATAAAATTAAAAAAATTATATATTATACTGGTTAAGTAACAAAAACCAAGCTACAACCAGGCAATCCATGTACGGACTACCAGTCTCTCCCTGTTCAGTGACAGTGTGGACAAGCTGGTGTCTCATGCCCCAGGGAAGTTTGGGACCTTACACACAATATTACATAGCATTGGCTAGCACATCCACCATCATTTCTTGACCCAAAGTGAGGCCCATAGCTCTAGGCTCAGTTCCTGTACTGCCCCGCTCTGGCCCCGCAATGTAAAAAGTCACCACCAATCAGTGATAAATGAACATTGTTCCCACATAGTAGGATTACTAGAATTGCTGCTATTAACTGATGACAAGGCGTTATGTAGTTGTGATTAAATGCTAGTTCAGTGATTAAGAGCACTTTCTCTGGAGTCGCCCTGCCTAAATATAACCCTTAGCCTAATAATTTTATGGATCTGTGAACTTATATATCAGTCTTCTTATCTAGAAAATAGAGATGATAGAAATATTTATCTCAGAGATTTTGTGAAAATTCATAAAAATAACCCAGGTGAAGTTCTTGTTTGCCAGGTTATTGACACATGGCTAGTATTGAGTAAAAGTGAATGATGTTTATTACCAACCCTGATTCTGCTGTTGACTCTTTGTGATGTTAGGGAATAACTCTGTGGTCCTCAGTTTCCTCATCTGTATATTAATGGAATAGACTATACTGCACTCATGAAATCTGACTTAGAAGTGCAGAGTTGTATATACTCACATGTCTCCATCCATGTATTCATGAGGTCCAAGATATGTCTGTTTCATATTTGTTTACCTAATCCATAGCATAGCATAGCATTCAGTAAATGTCTGTGGAATGAATAACAGCTGTCAAAATTTATGTTCTTAAGAATAGGCTTATCCATGCAAAAATATGTACAACTGAAATTGTAAGCAAGCATGTTTCCAAATAATAAGGCCACATTAGAGGGGAACACTGTCCTTCAGTGCTGGAGATTGCAAGTGTGGTATGATTTCATACCCATGGCATGTACTGGCAGGGATGATTCAAATCCCACTCATTCCCAGTAAATGCATAGGTTCGAAGTCTTAGGGACTCTGGGGAGACGGTATGAACAGTTATCTTATTCCTTGTTCACCTTTTTTTGATAACACATCGCCTGTGACTTTGTGACAATGTCAGAACTAATTTCATTTTGTGGTCATGATCAATATTGACTTTGATTCCAATTCCAAGTCTCAATTGTAATTTGGTGGTGAGAATGGGCTTCCTCTATATCTGTCACTCTGCAAAGGGTCAAGATTAAACTAGCTGACAGAGTCGACACGGTTGACATTCTCTTCTTCCTCTGATGTAGACGCTGTGGTCTTTTACTAAAGATGTCAACTTTTCAGAGAAAAGAGATCCATTCTCTAGCTGAGGGAAACAAAGTAATGTTACTCTAAAAACCTTAAAGCAGATCCTCAAGGATCTTTGACATTTCTGGAATGCTCTGTCAGTTTGTTTACAAGTAGTTCTGAGCCAAAGTGAAGACAAATCCTGGTGTGTCCCCAATTGATAGCCACAAGCATTGGATGACAGTGACTGTACAGGAGTCTAAATTACCAGTTACATAATATGTGGAAGGCTTTTTATCTCTGAGAAGCAGATAGTCAAAACTCATCAATAAAACCCTATGGCCAATTTTATTTTCCCATTGAGGAAAACACTGATAGCATTGTCAGAGCCCCAGAGAGGCCCGGTTGTATCAAGGGCAGTCAGGTGCTGTGACGCAGGTCCCTGAAGTAGCAGTCACCCATGGAGACCAGGCAGCATGTGCGGCCCCCTGTCGCAGCTCTGAAAAGAAGACCATAAAAGTAATGAGGTGGAAACCGTCCCCGTGATCTTCTCTCCTCCTCCCACCACCTGTCCTTGTCTGAATACCCGCCAGAAATGAAGTCCCACTCACTTTCAGGATTAGTTAATTAATATTTTAAACAAGAATCTGACCATCTACACTTCTGCTTAAACCTTCCATAGTTTCCCACTCTCAAAATAAAATGGGAACCTCTTCCCATGGCCTGGATACATAGTGTTATTAGACATAGAGTGTAATTCTTAAGCTAAATATTTACACAAATCCATTGATTAAACAAATGATTTTTGAATGGCTACTGAGTGCCCATTATGCTGCAGACTAAGTAAACAAACATGAATAGCACTGTGTTGGTGTTTAAGGAATCAGAAATAGTCTTTCCCTGCTCAGTGGACAGCTGGTCATTGAGAAATCCAAGTACCTTAGGTAGATGGTAATAGTGGAATTCTTTTTTCTTTTAAAGGAAAGGTGCAGGTAGGCAGAAGAGAGAGGAAGAGGAAGCATTTAATTTCATTTTTATTTAGTTGTTCACACTGGTTGCTCTTCTGCTAACTCGGGTTCTTAGGACGGCAGGACAGCGCTCGGCCGGAGGTGGTGGGCCTGACTGCTGACCTTGAACCCCAGAACACCACAACTGTTTCTACCCCTGGTCATCAGAAGAGCACAATTAAAATTACACTCACAGAGCAGAGATTTCTAATCTGAAAACTCAGAAACCTCACTTTTTTATTCACTAGCAGTAAGACCCTGGGAAAAGGGTTTGAACGAAGCAAGTAATTGTTTGCAAGGGAAGAATAGATGAATGTTCCTATAGAGCCGTCCTTGCGCCTGCATTCCTGTTCCCCACTCAGGGCGGTAAGGCCAGCCCAGAAGAAGGTACCAGTTGTTCCGTTATATTAGCTGTTTCTTCTTCATCATTGGTAATTACGTTGGTAGAAGTTTACTTTAAACTATTTAAAATTTAAAAGAAATTATTAATCTAATAAATAATTCATCCAAATAATGAATATAGAACATATTAGCATTATGCAATGTTCACTTAAGAATAAAAATATTGTATTTAGCTGTCTCATGTTTTATTCAGCAATTTTGATCGTTTTTATTAAACAAAGAGTTGACATGAAAGATACCATGACTATTAGGAATTAAGGAGCAAAGACAAATACATAGGAGAAAGAGAAGCTCTGTTTATCCAGGCGACCTGCTAGAAAAACTGGATCATGAAATCAAGACTTTGCTTCTTTAAGGTTTCCAGTACCTGTGGTGAATTGTGTGTAAATATGTAACGAGAACATTGATACAAATGGGGTGACATTTGAGTTTATTGGGAAGAGTGGGGGCTGGAGTTAAAAGGCCTGGGTTCTAGCCTTGACTTTGCTACTTGTCAGCTGCATGAAATACGGCCTTAGTTCCTCACCTGTCTTCCCATCTCACGGGGTCTGCAGAGGTTAAGTACGATACTGAAGGTGCCAGCAACCGCACGGCTGCACAGCGCAGTGAGCCATGGTGAAGAGAGCAGCCCTGCAGGGGTGAGGGGGCGAGGGGGGTGGTCTTCGAAGGACAATAGCCGTCCTGGAGAGAAGTCACAGCAGCCATGGAACCAACACAGGGGGAGCAAGCGGGTAAGTCCCAGCCTCCCTTCTCCCTCTGTGCTCTTGACTGTGCCTTCCACATGCGACACCCAGTAAGGTCCAGTGATGGAGCCCCTGGATGCCACACCTGGTGAGGTCCGGTGATGGAGCCCCTGGATGCCATTCCTCTTTGGCTTGGAGCAGAGATGAGCGGAGAGTGGGCTGGAGGAACAAATAGCAGGTTTGAGCACGGCGTGGGAACCTGCCTCTGACATAGACCTGCATGGCTGTAGGAGGAAAATGATGCGGTCCTTTCTTATGACGCTAGCCACCTTCTTACACGTCATGCAGCTGTCCTCTCCTGGACAATTACCTGAGAGTGACGACAGCAGATGCTTTTACGGCAGCTGTGCTTGCATGGTTACAGTAGCTCTATTGCTCATCATGCCAGTCTGGAGAGGGACCACATGGCCCCAACACGTGAAAAGAGAAACAGGCTGTGGTGCCTCCTTGTAATGGAATACTGTCCTGCATAAGTGAGAATCACCTACTGATACCGTAACAGCTTAGGCCACCTGAGTTTCTCAGCAGGCTGCATACTGTGTGATTTCACTCACAGGATGCCTGGAAAATCACTCACAGGATGCCTGGAAAATAGGAAGGTGGATGATTGGGAACTGATCAGTGTTATCAGTTTGGGTGTCTATGAAAGGACAGCAGGACGGAGTTTTGGGGACAATAGAATGGTTTTGTATATTGAGTATGATAGTGGTTAATACAAATATATACATATGTTCAGATTCATGGGACTATGCATCAAGAGATCGATTTTACTGTAAACTTAAAAAGAATCTTTTAACATATGGGGCATATTGTGGAAAAATGTTAATGATTTATTCTTGTGAAAATATTGATAAGCTGTTTGTCCCAAAGCTGAGCTTGAAGAAGCTTCAGTCTGAGCTGAAATAAGGGTTATAACTGCAGGTACACCATGAGGTGAAAGAGGCAGCTTTGCCAGGGAGTAGCAGTTAAGAAAGGGAGTTCTGTGGGACAGGATGACAGACAGACAGAGCAGGACCTGAGGGTCAGACTGTCACTATTCCTGGGTGGACATAAAAGAGGGTACAGGAGCCTGAGGAGAGAAAGCAAAAGAGGGCATTCAGATGTGGAGCCAAGAACAGAGCCTGGAGATGAGGGACCAGACCAAGGTTGGGTGAAGTTGCAGGTTTGAGACTGCCTAGGTTCTGGAAGCTGGTTCCTTGGAAATGAGATGGAATAAGAGGAAGAAATAGGTAGGGTGGGTTTGGGGATAGAGACATGGGAGTCAGACAGCTGACCGGATGCTGGTTCTGCTACCTCCTAGTTTATGACCTGGGACAGTTGTTTTATGTCTCATGTTCAAACTGAAGAACACTTCCCCACTGCACAGCTGTGAAGATGAAATGAAGCCACATCTGAAACTGTCTGGACAAGTGACCAGGCCCAGAGGGGAATGCTCAGTTAGTGGTAGAAGGACAGGAAAAGAAAGGTTGCAGGTCACCTCAGGAGTGAAAAGCCCATGAGCTGTGTATGTGCTGAGCCTCAGTTTCCAAATCTTTAAAATGAATCTAACGACATTTACTCCATGGAAATTAGGTGAGAGGTTTCCCCTGAGATAGGAACTATGACAATACTTTGTGAACTAAGAATCACTATTCAAACGTACTTCCTTAAGGTCAGGGAAGTACTAGAGGAATCTTGTCATCTTGCTTCTCTACTGGCCTGCTGATGCAGAATGTTATCGTCCAGGTCTGGATGTCTCTCAGAGCCACGTGGGGCCACGCTTACAGAGGAGGTTCAAGAGGGTTCAGGCAGCTGGTGAAAGCAACTTTGATCAGAGGTGGTGATATAATATCTACCTGAGGATGTACCTTGAACCTGGGCTGCAATTCCAAGGAGGTGAGTGGTGGGCGGGGGGCATCAGCAGCGTAGGCCCAGAGCCAGCACTGGCTGTGGGAGTTGGTGCCAGCAGAGCAATTAAGTGCTGTTGTTGAAGATTCTTTATGACCTCTGCCTGCCTACACCTTATGTAGGATTGTCTTCCATGACTCCCAGTTACTTTTCTGGGCCTCCCAGCAGAGTTAACAGATTCTCACTTTTTTCCATTGACTTCGTGTCTATCCAGGGACTCGTTTTGGACAATGACAGGTTAGTGGCTATGGCATGGGCACAGACTCATGCACTATCGCTGTCATAAAATGATCTCATCCTGAGTTAGCTACTGCGTTTTCAACGTGGGTCACAATGAGGTGATACTTGACCTGAAAGGAACCCACCACCTTACCCAGCATTCAGCCAGTTGATCCGTTGAGTCAGAAATCAATACTGGTATTGGAAGCCATGGAGATATGGGGTTGTTTGTTACACAGCATTATTATAGTAATAGCTAACTTAGCACAGCCAGTTCCTTAACTTCAGCTATTCTCAGTTTTGTCCTTCATCAAATGCAGTTAAGAATACCTGGTTATAATCACACTGTAGGACAGTGATCAGGAACAAAGCGGGTGATATATGTAAAATACTTAGCACAGTACTCCATATTCAGCAAAAGAACAATAAATGAAAATTATGGCTCTGAAGAGAGTGGGCTAGGGAGAAATTCTTTTAAATAATCCTTATCTGAGAAATGTGTCTAGAAATCCTTACTCCACCCCTCTCTAGGGGGCAATGTGAGGATCACACGGGGTGGTGGGTGTGAGAGGAGTGTGTTCTCTTTAAAGAGCTATCCAGGTGTTAGGAGTTCTTTCTACTATAGGGAATCTACTGATGCCAGCATTATTTACCAGCATCACTCCAAATTACAGAGTGAAGTCAGATTGTAGGACAAAAGACCGCATGACGTGACAGCTTACATGGGTAAATTGCCATCAGAACTGGCTTCTCTCTTCAGTTAACCCGCTTCTCTCTCTATCCCCAACATCAGTATCTTTGCTGGCTACTCAGACCTCTGACAACACAGCACAAGGCTACTGCAAAAGGAAGCTGTGAACCTTGAAAAGGATGCAGGGTTCTGCAAAGATGAAAGGGATGAGGGGCAGTTTCTCTCATCACATGCAAAGTAACTGACAAATGAGCGTCTTACAGACTTAGACCAGTTAATAATTGAAGAAGAGAAAAATCGACAAGGATGATGACGTGTTAGGCTTCAGAAGAGAAACATTTGATGATTTGAATATCAAAGGATGCGGAGAGGCCTTTCGGAAAATTGATGGAGCTTCAGCTTTTTTTTTCTTTCCGAAAATGATCCTCTTTAAGGCTGTGTTATATGGAATATTCTTATGTAAAAAAGTGATCTCAAAAGTTGTTAATTAAAAATCAGTTGTCATAGAATCACATTTTATAACTATAAAATCAACTTATTTAATACTTTTTAGTTTCATTTTTTCCAAGTAAGTTTCCAAACTCTTTCTCCCTGCTGTCTAAAATATTTGGATCTTTTTCCATGTGTAATTAGGATCCTCTGGGTTACTCACAGGGACCCCCAAGGGGCATTTGCCTCCTCTGTGATTGTTGTGTTAACATTCTGGAAATCAGTTGACTTCTGTCCAAACTTTTAACAAATGGCACCAGCCTTCCCAGAATTGTCAACATACCCAGAACTAGAATCTACCAGCAGTGTCAATTTTGTCATGCATGGAACTAACATGGTGGTAACTAACAGCCTATTATTTTATAGATAAGGGAACAAAGGTTTACAGTTAAATTTGAGTAACCGATCTGAAGTCACATCTACAGGTCACTGCCAGCACCTTTCCTTGCCTGTGGCCACGGGACTCTACTACTGTGGGCCCTTGGGTAGTGCCAAAGGAAGCACCTTCCATTTTTATCCTGGTGGACTATATTGGATAATGTTTGTATTAAAAAAGTTACCGCCTTAATATAGTTTTTCACCTTTTAATGGTTCCTGGAGATAAGCTAGATAGAAAGAATCCCATATTATCTATGGCTATGTCTGATTTCACCTCGGGCACATGTGCAGCCAGAGACAGGACTAGAAGGGAAGCTCCAACCCCTTTCACCCAACATTTCCCAGGTCTCTTTCTCAGGGCCCATTGCTGAGTCTTGGGATCTTTGTGTTGTGTTTCTGTGACTGCTACCTTCTGGAAAGAGAGATGGAAGGGGACACTGTCTGCTGTGGGCATGCATCTCCTCTCTACTCCAGAGAACCCCATCCATCACTGATTCATGACAGAGACCCAGCTGAGGCTGCCCAGGGAGGGCAAGGATACAGAAAAGTAATGGAAATGAGTCGGGGGCCAATTTTCCCTATCGAAAAAGGAATTGTGTTTCTCAGGCATGTGGGCAAAGAGAGGTTGATTAAACATAAAACATTTCCTTTACAAGGGCAGGAAGTCAAGCTCTGAAAGTTTGGAGAAGGAATTCTCCTGGTACAAGCATAGTGCAGAGCCAGCTGTGGATCGGCTGATCTCCTCTGATGGCTCCTCTCCTTTTGGGATTGCTGGTTCAGGCAACTTGGAGGCTCTTCCTTGACCCAGGTTCCATGATCTAATTTGTCATAAGATGTTTGAAGTTTCCAGAATAGGATGTGAAATGTGAAATCACGCCAGAGGTAATGGTGTGGTTCATTCAACATTTGCTCCTGTCGTTGGTTGTTAACAGAGATCGATTGTTGCTTTGAAAGTTGGCACCTTTGAGTATTGGATGCTGCTCCATCCAGATCACTGACTAGCTTTTGTGTCTGGGGCACAGTGGGCAGGAGTAAAATGAAAAAAAAAATGTACTTGGGATTAGTAGAACTAACCTTTAGTAGATAACATGTGGGCTATCTAGAGGGTAAACCCAATGAGAGGTTATTCAAAGCCATTCTGTTGACCAGACAGTGGGGGATGTTGGTTCCTTGTTCAAGGATTGTCCTGGCCCCTGAGGGGCCGTATTAGGAGATGAATGTCCAGCTTCAGTTCCGGATCCAGCATTCGTTTGTTCTCTTCCAACACGTTCTTCTCACATTATTGATTTCATCTGCTGCTTTTTCTTCTCACCTTCATCATTAACTCCTCCTACATAAATATTGTGGATCACTTTTATTTTTTGACCTTGGTTGCTGCCATTGCAATTGTTTTCCCAAGTCTCTATGAGCCACCATGAACCAGAAGTCCCAGCAGAGTGCTAAGTATACGGCCATGCCCCAAAGATAGATTTTTATGGGTAGATTTATGGGTTAACTGGTTCTTTGTTTCTAATATCCCTGTGTGCAGGCCTCTGAAATGACCACCCATTTCTCCACCTAATTCAATCTGGACGAATCGTGCTCCTAAGAGGAGAGAGGAATCACCTGCCCTCAGATAAAGCACAGACAGGAAGTAGAGAAGACAGGGTGGGGCTCGACGTAGAAGGTGTCCCTTTGGTGAATTAGAGGAGGCTAAGAAAAATGTTTCCATCCCCTTTGCTCCCGGCCTATTTAAAATGCTTTCATTTTCCCTCAGTGTTGTTGTCTCAAAAGACTAAAGGGTCATAAAGAAAAAGACATTCAAGTTGTATTTTGACATCATATTTGTCAAGGTTTTCCAGAAAAACAAAAGAAAAAGGGAGGGTGTGTGTATGTGTGTGTGTGTGTGTATGTCTCTCCCTCTCTCCCCCTGTCTCCCCCTGTCTCCCCCTCCTCTCCCTCTCTCCCCCTCTCTCTCTCCCTCTCTCTCCC
>RJWH01003830.1:25253-74740 GCA_004363575.1 Solenodon paradoxus | reverse complement strand
GGAGTAAGGCCTACCCTATCATGGAGGGTTATCTGTTTTACTCAAATTGTGCTAATTTAAATGTGACTCTCATCCAGAAAAACCTTCACAGAAACATCCAGAATAACAAAGGACCAGATTTCTAAGCACCATGGTTCAACCAAGTTGACACATAAAATGAGCCATCACACATCTTTTAACGCCACAGGCTCTTTCGCAGGGTGAAGACTGCAATCACTAGTTAAAAAGACAGCTTTACCCTCTCCTGAGTCCCATCACCAGCATCCTCTCCTGGAAAAAGAAAACAAACATCCACCATCATGAGAAGGATGATATGATTGTGAGTTTGAATGCTATAATACTATTCAGTCATTTAAAGTGAGTGATGTGGAATGTTATTTATTCATGTTTTGATGAGGACACATCTGGGGTGTCCAAACACATCTTGATGTTTCCTTTCTGTTTCTAAAAGCTCTGACACAACCTGAAATATGAACATGTTACAGAATTTGTTCATGGGTGCAAGTTTTTTGTTTTATATTGTACACATTTTTATGACTTGAAATTGCTGGTAGTAAAATTGTTCAAGTGTCTCCTTTTTCTTTCAACAGTCCCTGGCAAAGATAGGATGTCCTACCCAACTCTCAGCCACTGCTTATTCACCAAGGCCTCCGGCACACAAGAGTTATAGTGTCTGCCCACAAGTGGGTGGGAAGGGAGATGGAGTCCTTCCTCAGAGGAAAATTACATCAGGCCTGTGTGTACTAAACTATTTCTCAGCCCTGGCTGCATCTGCTTAGCGCTCAGCAGTCAATCTTGAACTTCCCAACAGGGACACTCCATGTAAATATTCTGATGAGAAAGCTAGGCATATCGAAGTAGTTTCCACGTCTCTTCATTTGGAACTTCTGAAGGGACAGCAAAAATGACTGCTGTGACTCTGGGAGAAACCCCTGGTTAAATCTAGTAAGCAGAGGATTGTCTAAACATATTTCTGTATTCAATCACGGCATAGCCATCTGAGCCAGGGCATGTGATGGAAGCCCTCGTTCCGCTAGCCCTGACTCCACGTGCAGTTACAGTGGCCACACACGAAGGCCAGAAATACACCATCATCTCTGTAATGGAGTGTTAGGTCCTCTTCCTAACAGTGCTGAATCTTGAATTGGAATTACATGAAGTAGATTTGGAAGAAAATGCTTTAAATGGGAGAGGTTAAAAATGGAGTTTTTCTTTTGGTACAATCCATGGAGTTCAATTTGTCACTCGGATAAAATGGAAATATTTGCCAGCTTTTAAAATGGATTTGAAAGGGGCTGTTCTGATGAGAACAATTATCACTGAGTTACAGTTCTAATGCAAGGCAGGAAGGTCACTTTGTTTACTTCTATAGCGCAGAGGGTGGAAGCATGTTCCTTCACCTTCAGGTCATTACTTTTATCACCTTCATTATGAGGCAGCCTGGATCATTTTACTTAAAAGTGCAAGGGTTCCAGTGACTAAGATGCTAGTGTGTGGATCATGTAGAGTCCAGTGACTCGGGTTCGTGACTCAAAGCTAGAGCGAAAAAATCAAAATGAACAGTAAAAGATGTTTCTTCCTCCCCTCCCTCCCTCCTTCCCCCTTGCCCTCCTTCCCTCCCTCCCTCCCTCCCTCTTCCCCTCCTTCCCTCTTCCCCTTTTTCCCTCCCTCTTACTCTCCCTTCCTCTCTCCTTCCCTCCTTCCCTCTTCCCCTCCCTCCCTCCCTCCTCCCTCCCTCTTTCCCTCCTTCCCATGCTGCTGCTTCCTCTTCCTTCCTTCCTCTCTGAAAAAAAGTATAAGTTGACCCCAACCTGGAGGCATTAATGAATCTCAGAGTGTATATTGAGCATCTATTATATGCAGAATATTTTAGAAGTCCTATTTGGAGACAAGCAGTTTTTCAAGTAGCAAATGGAGGAGATTGATTTTAATCATGATAATTGTGGATGGTCACTGAGGCTACTGATGAATGAAAGAATGTTAACTCCTATTGATATGATAACCACCTAATTTCGTATTGTTCAATAAATGTTGATCAAGATTCTACTATAGGCAGATACTTTTATATTTTAGTGATCAGATGGTTAAGTTAAAACAGGGTTTTTCCTGCCTGATAGAGCCTAGGCAGTCATAAAATATAAAATTAAATCTCTCAAAAGTTCTATGAAGGAGAGAGATATTGGGTCTATAATGAGGGAAGCTGATTGGGAGAGATAAGGAAGGTCCTGAGAAATTTATATATGAGTCCACATCCTCAAAGTATGAGAGGATTATTGAGCATCTGTTATGTACCAGGTACTTTCCCGCTTTACTAGGATATGTGAACAGGACACAGAAGTCAGTCTTTGATGAGCTTATATTTTGAGGAGTTCAATGAAGAATAAACATAACCATTAAGTTGCATAGTATGTTAGAAGGTGATATATAATATGGGAAAGGGTGGAGGCAACAGAGACTCATGAGTGTTTCCAGGTTGAGAGATTGCCCAAAGGTGAAGGAATGAGCCCCAATGCAATTACAACAAACCTTTGACATTTCTTACACTTTTTGTAGCCGAGGGCTCCAAGGCTCAGAGAGGTGCAATGACTACGTATATCATCCCTCAGCTAGTAAGTCCGTGACAGGGTTTGAGCCAGCTCGTTCAATTCTAGAATTTGGTTCTTTTTAATATTTATTGAGGTAATTTTGGTTTCCATAATAATATAAACCCATATATGTTGGTTGACTTTTTCTCATATTTGTTACACTGTACCATGCTCACCACCACTTACCAAAAATCCTTCATCACAGTCCAATGGACCCCACCACTGCTTGCTTCCCACTTCCCCATTGGTAACCTCAGTTCTATTGTCAGTGTCTAAGGGTTGGTTTTTGTTTAGTCATTTCCTTTGTTTTGTTTTTTTATATTCTGCATGAGTAAGATCAACCTTCTGACTTATTTCACTTTGCACAATTTCCTCTACTTCCATTCATGTTGTTACAATTGACAGAACCTCATCTTTTTTAGGGCTGTGTAGTATACCATTGTTTATATATATATCCCATCATTTTTATCCATTCATTTAATGATAGAAACTTACATAGTTTTCAGTTTTTGGCTATTATAAATAATACTGCAATAAACACGAGTGTGTTTATATCTCTGTGGATTAGTTTATTTGTGTTTTTTGGATAAAGACCCAGAAGTGGGATGACCGGATTCTAAAGGATTTCCATTTTCAATTTTTTGAGGAATCTTCATATTGTTTTCCATAAAGTTGCACCAATTTATACTCCCACCAACAGTGTATAAATGTTCCCTGAAATGTATGAATTCACATCTTTTACCTTATAGTCTTAGACACATGTACTTTTTAAGCTGGAAGGAGTCTTAGAAACTCCCTAGTTGAACCCCTCAGGTAAACTGAATGTAAGCTAGCAGTAATTTGCAAATGGAATCATAGTCTTAATGCACTAGAGGGAGGTTGCTATTTGAAATCCTTTTCTGGGAAATCCTTTGTAAAATCATGAATCCTTTTGCAAAGCAAACAATCCACTCTCCAATTTAACTGTGGAGAAAATGCTGGTCATCAAACATCAGGTAAATCTACAAAATGAAAAACTACCAGGGGACATTCTTCTTCAAGGAGTGGAGCTGTGGCCAAGTGGGAAGAGAGGCTCTATCAGAGCCCTGCAAGGAGCGGGGCCTTGTTTTTTGCTTGCTGGAGGGTAAATCACCTCCTAGGCGGAGGAGCTTGTATTAAAGCTCAAAGCTTTCCAACCACTTCACCACTAGTGAGTCCGAGAATCCACTTTGTGAATCCATGAGCCACAGTGGAGGGCATAATGCTATTGTCTGCTGGATACTTACTCCATCACCTGCTGGCCCACCCTCCATGCTCTCCCACCAGTGACTCTGAAGGCACTCAGTCACAAAGCTTTGCCAGCCCTGACCTCTGAATTGGACTCATGATTGAGTCTTCCCTATCAGAGCCTCCCTCGACTTTCATCCGAGCCCAGGCCTTTTTCTCTGGGTTGTCAGCAATATGCATTAAGCAGACCTGGGGCTGCAGATGGCCAGCATGTGTCTATATGTAGAGAGACCTGTGATAATAAACCCATGCGGAAGAAGTCCAGCCAAAAACTGGAGAATAATTAAAGCAGAGCCTTGGTGGCCTCACGTTCTAGATTCTGATAATACCCCAGATGACACCTTATTTGTTATTAACCGAGTACTGCAAAAGGGAAGGACTCTAATTCTTCATGTAGTAAGTAATATTTTATCTGCTCAGCAAGACCTAGGAAATGACTAGACTTTAATGATCTCGTTTGCACAATACATTATTTGCTTGTGAGCTTCTCCTTAATGGTTTCTATTTTGTAATAATTATTTAGACTCCTTCTTGGTTGGTTCATCTATAATTGCTTTAGATTTGAGGGGAAAAATATTGAGATCATTCAGTTGTTCTTCTGAGGCCTTAATATTTATTCTTTTCAGGAATAAATACATTGTAGGTTTTCATGCTTATTAATTTTTTATTGTAGAGCATATCATATTATGCAAGGTGTGCAGTGAATACATTTAAATTCATTACTTAAACAAATTCCATCAAGAGTATTAATCACAATTTGATGATTTTCATTATTATATCACTAAAGATGTTGCCAAATTTCAGTTTCTTCTGTTTCTAAATCCAGCTGAGGATTAGCATAAGCCTTTCTCATTGTTATTGTAAAGACAAGCGATGTGAAAAAGGATGTGGATTTTTCAGCTTCATAAGGTGGTGGTGGTGATTGTGTCCCAGAGTGACAGGAATCTGCAGTGTGCTTTTGCTCACACAATGTTGAGTATTGCCGTTACCTGCACTAACCAGAAGGGAGTAGCATCACCAGCCAGCGACAGAAGTGCTCTATTGTGTGTTTATAAGTTATGACACTATTACCATCCACTATCAGAGGAAATCCTTTTGTCTTTGCCTGACGAGATGTTACCTTTTGTTTATATTGGATCGAATGTCAATGTTAGCAAGTGATAATTGATGCCAGCTCTGCATGCTGGCTGGGTATTAACCCGGTCAATGCCGCATAGCACATGACTCCAAAACGTAGTGGCTTAAAGAATGTAATTTCTGTTGTGCCCCTGATGGAGTATTGGTTTGGTCCCCTGCCTCCAGCTGGGCATAGTCTACATACATTCCAAGGACCTGGGTTCTTGTCCTGGGACTTGGGGAAACAAACAAGAGAAACCACTAAATAAAGTAAATAAAATGCTTCTTTCTCTTCCTTTCTTCCTGCCTGCATGTGCACCTTCATTTCTGCCTGCACTATTTCTTAAAAAAAAAAAAAAAGAAAGGTGTGAGTTTTCGCTTGCTGTGTGGGTCAGGCACTCTGGAGCTGTGTGGGCTCTGGTCACTCAGGAAGCTGCTGTCAGAGGGCAGGCAGGACTGAGTCCTGAAGGTTAGATGGAGGCGGCAGGACTGCTTCCAGACTGACTCCGCTCACAAGTTGGCGCTGGTGTGGTTGGGGGGACTCTGTTCCTCTCCATGGGTCTTCCCACAGGGCTGCTGGAGTACTTTCTTGACACTGTGACTAACTCTCCCAGAGAGAGTAATCCAAGCCACCAAGGCAGAGGTCACAAGGCCTTATTTGATCCAAGTTCAGCAGACACACGTCAGCACTTGTACTATAGTCTCTGTCACACAGGCTGTCCTGGATTCCGTAGGGAAGAGGTGTTCAAAAGGGCATGAAGACCAGAAATCCAGGGTCAGGGGTGCCACAGTGGTGACTGGCCACCACAGACTGATCAAGTGACAGTAGAATCTCTGCTAAGGTCAGATGAATCAATCCTAAGAGATGGAATTCATTTTGTTCTTGAATCTGCTAGAGATAACCTGTTCCAGGCCTAACTAGGAAACCAGTGACATGACTTCAGAGTCCCTACATATGTGTGATTATCTAAGTCCTCTACCATAATAATAACCCCTGTTACCTTCTTCAGAAGAAACTTTGCTTCGCTCTTCCCAAAGTCAGGGTGTCTCTTCCACAAATCAGCTTTTCAGAATCTCATGAATCTTCTGGAATACTTTTCAAGAAAAATGTATTCACATGTGATTTTACTTAATAGTTTTTAGTGAATTTAGGTATACCCTTCCTTTTCAAGTGAATTAATTCTTATTTAGATTGAATTAGGTTTTTTTTCCCCCCCAGAAGAGGTTAAAGGAAGTCTATGCATTAATTAGGGGAAAAATTCCTGCAAGACTAAGAAAGTATATTGTGTAATCTCCAAGCAACCAGAAAGAATGATTTCCCTAAAGACTGCTTCTAATCTTTAACATTGATCTCTTAAAAATAGAATGATTGTTACTCTAATTGGAACTCTCAAATACAATTTCTCATAATTTCTATCCTTATTCCTGGTTTTTCCTCTCCTGTATTCTCTCAGGTCATTCATTTCCTCATGGCCTCCCCGCCACCCCGTTTTTGTTTCAGCATGTGCATGTTTTTTCTTTATTTCTCCTTTTTCTTCCAGCTTTTTGTTATGTAGATTGACTTGCCTTTTCTTATAAAGGCTTCCTTACATCTTCTTCCCTCTCAGTCTTGTATCTTTCTGCCCAGTGATTAGGCATTGATAATCCAAATCACCAAATAACTAGTCTGGCCCTGATACCTTTCTTGGAGAGTGAAAGGTCTCCCAGGCACAGGGCAGAGGTAGAAGGTCTGAGGGTAAATACAGCATTCTCTTTAGCGGGGAGGCCTAAGAACTGTGTCACTCTAATATTTTTGGTCTTTTCATGCCTTAATTTAAGAGCTCTCAATGTGACTGAATGGAGGGAGGAAGAGACAGGAGAGAGGGAAAGAGGGAGAGAGAGAGAAGAGGAGAGGAGAGGAAGAGGAAACATCTATTTATTTGCTTTGGCTTTCCCCCTAGCCTGGGTCTCAAATTCAGATCCTTGGACTTTACATGGTCCACACCGCAGCTGCTGGCTTAATGCCTGAAACACCAGGGCACACTGGCGATTTCTTACGTGGCACTAGAAGCGAATACACGTTATAACCTGTTTTCCTTTGGCACCTGGGGAAGGTGAGACAGCAGGAAGGGAGGCAGTGTGTGTGTTATTCCGAGTCCTCTGGAACCCTAGACCTCATTTAATGATGCAGTTCTATGCCAGTATAAGCCATGTGACTTTGTCCAAATGGCTCCTCCTCCTGCTTTAGTTTCCTCACCTCCAAAGAAGAAATACTAGTATTTTTCTTAGAATTGTAGACTCACATGAGAACTGCCTAGATGATTATTACCCTGAGAAAAGTTCCTAGTGCTCAAATAGGCATGATTGTTACACTACCAATAATTGTGCGTTTTGAAAATTCAGTAATTTATTTTCCCGTTTAATCATTATTACCCTAGTAAGGAAAGTATTCGCATTGTTTCCTTTAAGCTTTTTATTTTGAAGTAAGTATAGATTCATAAGAAGTTGTGAAATAGTACAGAGAGGTCCCAGGTTCCCTTCACACAACTACTGACAATTTATATAACTCAGGCATAGCACCCAACCCAGGCAGTGGTCACTGGCACCATGCTAGTAACTAACTCTAGACCTTCTTCGCCTGTCACCATTAATAGTTTCATTTCGCAGATGCAGCAAGTGAGGCTGATTTCAAGTTTCCTTTGAATGTTCTGCTCAGGTTTGATGTACATGGTAAATCACTCCATGACAGATGAGAAGGGTAGGTGTTTCTTGATAATTGCAATATTCGGACCTTTTAATAACAAAGTTTCGTCTTTGGCTGGAAACTTGTTTTTCTGCAGGGAAAGATGGCATTGCAGAGTTTGACTGTCTGACGGACAGTTGGTACAGATGTCACATGATCACAGCATTAAGGATACATCCACGGCAGTCATGCCCCAACACCGATCCCAACAGCCAGGTGTTTCTGAGAAAGTTTTACCTTTTCTTTCAGTTGCTACCAAAAGCAAAAGGGCTCAGAAAATAAAGCTGAAAGTAACCTTCAAGTCAGCAACCCTGGGGGATCAAGGTACATTGCCTTGGACCCTAGGGTTAGTGTCGGTGGAAGTTTTTGAGATTTCAGTGAATTCTTTGCAGGGATGGTAACTCCTTTGTCCTGTTTGTCTCCAGGGATCCCAGACCCATTGTATTTTTCCCGAGCTACTCTCTGTAACTGGAAATAAAACCTCTTGAATTCCGCCAAACTCTAGCAGCCTGAAGTCTTCTGAGAACTTCCATGGAAGATTCCCGGGGGCCAGTAGAGGTTTGCATTCCATGCTCACATGAAACCGCTTTGCTCTTGGATATTAGAAAGTTTCTTTTCTAAACTTCTTTGGAGCCAAACTTGTGCCAGGTGGCTCTGTTGCACACCCCTCTGTGCCCCTGTCACAACTAAGTCCCCAGTTCCTCTTCTCCTCACTCCTCCCTCCCACCCTTGGAGAAAAAATCACTTTCTTTCCTTTGCTTTTGTCTTTCTCAGACAGACATCCTGGATCGAATTCTTAGGTAGGTACCACCTACTCAGATCCTTCTAAATCATTTCTCCTACAATTGTAATTGTAGTAATATTTACTATTTGTTTTGCTCACAATGCTATAATCATTTCAGGGGATAGGAATTGCGTCTCAGTCTCTATTTCACACCACACCCACCAGCGGGGTTTCTGGTCCTGTAAGACTGACTTTTCCCTCTTTCCTTCCTTCTCTCCTCCCACCCCCTGTAACCACAGCCCGGTGTCCTTCGGTTGGGACTTACATGTTCATTTGTTTTGCTTCATTATATTCCACATATAAGTGAAACGCTCCATATTTCTTTCTTTCTGACTTATTTCACTTAACATGATCCCCCTCCAGTTCCATCCAGATTGTTGCAAAGGGCATAATTTCATCTTTTTAAATAGAATTCCATTGAATATATAGACCACAACTTCTTTATCCAGTCATCTGTGGGTGGGCATTTAGGTTGTGTCCATGTCTTGGCCATTGTGCATTGTACTGCTATGAACATGGGGGTGGGGGTGCAGGTGTTTTTTTTCTAATTATTGGTTTTATACTTTTTGGGTATATGCCCAGGCATGGGCTTGCTATATCCAGTGGTAGATCCATCTCTATTTTTGCAAGGAATCTCTACACTTTTCCAGAGAGGTTGCACCATTTACATTCCTTCCAACAGTGGAGGGAAGGGCTCCTCCCACGATTTTAATTCCTTCCCTAAGATGACACCTGGTACTGGTATAAGAGGAAATGTCACTTTAGTATTTACTGCTGCTGCTTTCACTCTGCATTATTTGCTTAACTTTCCAGCCCCTTTGGTGACTGTGAAATCTCTGAAGCGCCTTCAAATCTTTTCCTGCCATTGGATTGCTCCTTGTTTTCTTACCCGGTTACTCTGGATCAGGCTAACTGCAGAGGCTGCGCGTTCTGTTTTAATGAGTGAAGCGATTTCCCTTGCATCTCAGCTACTGACCTCTGCTTGCATCTGAGAGCGGCTTCCACTTCACCGCTCAGGAGAGACAAGAACCCTGTGGCTGGTGCCACCACAGATGCTGCCAGCGCCGCGTGGAGCCGCAAAGTTCGAGGGAGCACCACTGGAGCACTGCCAGGAAAGGGTTCACCCTAGGGTCGCATCAGCTTTCCTTTTTAGATGTCTATCTGCCCTCGCTCTCGCTTGTCCTGTCTCCCCCTCTCCCTGTTGCACCCGCTGTGCCCCCGTGCTCCGCACAGTGATTTGTACAGAGGGGCACGCGGCAAATGTTCTGCAAATGTGTTAATGAAAGAAAGCATACCTTGTAGCAAATGCTGAATGGATATGTTTTTTATTTTAAGAAAATTCTGAATAGTTTTTGAATTTTCTGATTAATTCTTTATTTTTATTTATTTTTTTACTTTCGCTGAACATCTTAGTTGTTAGCCCTGGGGCCTTGGGGATGCATGTGGATTGCACTCCACCGGAGGCAGCAGACCCAATCACTATTCCACCAGGGTGCACCCTAATTAATTCTTAAAAGTTATGCTTTAAAATAATTAAGTTCTTGGACATAATTTATTAACACATTTTGATTGGGGATATATAAGTGATGGGTCAATAAGCAAGCAAGACACTGGTGATAACTTTTTTTCAAAACTTTCTAAACCAAAATATGTGAAGAATATACAAGTAGGTTTATCTTGCTATTGAGAATTATGTTACTCAAAGGGAGTGAAGAGAAAAATTCTATAGATGAGAAGGACATTTTATAAATTTAGATGAGTTCCAGTCACCGAGCCAGGCCTCTGACTAAACCAAGTCAAATTAAATGATGTAAACTCCATATACTAGTTTAGTGTGACATCAATAGATTAAAAAACGTGATAGAAACCTAATTAGATAGAACCTAATCTATTGGAATATTGAATAAACTGTTTTTTAAGGAAAGGTGCAGGCAGGAATGCAGGCAGGCAGAAAGAGACAGGAGAAGCATCTTTATTTTATTTCATTTAGTTTTTCACACTGGTTGTGTGACTTGAACACGGGGGACTTGAACTCGGGGGTATGTGGCCTGTGCTCCTTTGGAGGCAATTGACCTAATTCCTACTCCATCAGGGTGTGCTCTAAACTTGTATGTTTTAATCAGTGCAAATAACAGGAGAAAAAAAGAAGCAAATAGCAAAATAAATATGTTGAAAGAGCTGGCATCTTCTTTTAGTTTATTAGAAATTCTCCTAAATCTCTTTCATCTGCTCTGTGCTAGACCATTACCTAGGGATGCTGGGGGAAAAAAAAGTCGGCATGACCTGGTGGCTGAATGGCTAAGTGCACCAGACGCAGTCCACATGCAGGTTCCAGTGCAGCGGCCAGGAAGAACAACCAGCATGAATAAATACTTTAAATTCTTCTTCCTCCTTTCTCTTCCTGCCTGCCTGCCTCTGCCTGCCTTCCTGCCTACACTTTTCCTTAAACAAAAAAAAAAGAAAAAGAAGAAAGCCCTGTAGTAGTTATCTGATCCATCTCTGCTATTTAAAAAGAAGAAATTAATCATGATTCTCCATTAGATAATTTGAAACCCAATTTTAATTATTTTAAAGCATTACTTTTACAAATTTTCACTGAGGTAACTTTGATAAAAGAATGTAAATTTAGATGTGCGGGCTCATGACTCTGAGGTGACACGTCTTGATGGACATTCTTTTGCTCTCTGGTCCCCAGTCTGACTTGTGTGGCACAGGAAAGGGTCCTGTTCCTTTGAAAAGCAAGGGTGTGATGTGAGCTGGATGTTTGTAACATATTTGTTGTTAAATCAGAGGAGAGAGTGATGAGTCTGCTGGCTTGAGGAAAACACTGCTTCACTAGGTGGCAGTGTGTCTGGAATCCTTTGTGTCTGGACAGAAGCTGGCACCTCCCCTTTCCACCTCATGCGACTTCTGGGAAACATCCCCCCTCTCCTCCGCTCCTCGCCTGCTTTTTAGCTGCACCTTCAGGAGAGGGTGGCACAAGAATGCCAGCCGTGTCTCATGTCACTTCCTGTCAGTGCCCCTTGGACAGGTTCGATGGGGTGAGCTGGGGGGCCCCTTTCCCATGGTGTTGACTGATGTGACACATGACGAGTGTTTGAGCTCTGGGGATTCCGACACTGAAAGAGATGAGGAAGGAAGTACAGCTTGTAGATCATCTCGAGGCCAAGAAACGGGATGTAGTCAGTGTTGTCAGGCCCGGACAGTCGGGGACGTGTTGGTGGGAGGGCAGTGTGACAGCCTTAGAGGCCTGGTCTGAAGGGTCTGGCGTGCACAGTGGCTGGGCGCTTGATGTCTGTGGGCAGGTGGGCGGGTGCGAGGTGGTCTGCAGTGAGCCTCCCTCCTTCCCCCATGTCCTTGCTTGGAGACACACGTGACGACCGGTTCCCTCAGGCATTCTTCGTCTGGTGGCAATGCCGCCCTGCGAGGTGCTGAAGCCCAGGAGGGCCATCCTCTGTCATTTAAGGTCTAGCCTGGAAGGCAGAGGCAGAGAAGGACAGAGTGCGCCATGACAGAGCTAAACGAGTGCTGGGGACATAGGAGAGTGTGTGCCACAGCATGTGGGGACGCCTGAGTTTCTGTGATTTTTAGACAAGGAGCCAAGCAGGAGAATGGAAGAGGTTGGTGTGAGGGAGGAGGGAGAGAAGGCTGGAGGGAGGACCTTTTAGGCGGAGGACTCAGCACGAGCCAGAGGCCCAAGGCGGAGGACTAAGGAGTCTGCGGGAGTTACAGCGGCAAGGGGCAGTGCTGGGAGGCAGACAGTGCCCGAGGAGACAGGAGAAAGTGGAGAAAGTGAGGCTGCTCCTTAAAGGCCCCTCCGCTCCACGTCCATCAGGCCCTAAGGCACCTGGCTTCGGCCACCCTGGTTTCCCCTTTGGTGCTGGGAAGCTGGTCTGTTGACCTCCTCTGTGGCTCAGGGGTGTCAGTCTTGCTGAATTTAGAGCCTTGGAGAACCAGGCCGGGGGCCTTCTTTCTTCTCTCCCATTTCAAGGCTGGAATTGATAGTCTGCTTAGGTGGTACCTACAGGGCTCTGGATGGCATTTTAAGTTCTAGTTATTTGGGAAAACAAGAGACTTTCTTCATGTCTCTTTTTCCTGGCCTTGTGTCTATACATGAAAATATGCCAGCGATTCCGGCCTCTACTTCCTCGCTTCTTCTATGAAAAAAAAAAAAAAAAAAAAAAAAGGTCAGGAGTTTTCAGCTTCATTTTAGCCGTGTATGAAACCCCCTAGCTCACACCAGCTTTCACTGCATGTATGTTGGGGGTGGGGGAATAATTCATTTGGAAAATCATTTTGCATGCTTGGCTCATATTTTTGCCACTCATGTGACTCCTGATTGAAATGTGCTATATGCCGTAAAGCATGTCATGTCTAGGTCTATTATTTAGTAGAGGCCATACCACAAAGGGTCAGAAAGGCCAGGGAACTCTCCAAGGACCCATAGTTAGTGAAATGGAAGGTGGGTCCAGCTCAGGTTCAGTCTGACTTTCTAAGTAGAACCTGGGGTGGGAGGGCGTGGAGCTGGGGCCTCGCTTCAAGCAGTTATCAGTAGGCAAACCAACGCAGCTCTGGAAACTGAATGGACAGTTGAGTTTCTTCCTTTGACTAATCTTGACCGATCAGCAGTGGCACCTGGAGAATGTGGGAAACGGGCCGTAATTGCTCAGCTAGCTGTGACCTGGTGGAGAGAGACAGCGTCTACATAGATGCCATGTGTTTGGCCTCCTTAGTTTATTGTAGCAATGGTATGATCCCACTGTCACCAGGAGAGGCCTGGGGGGAGCCAGTTTGCTGCTGTTCGAAGACCAGGCTCTTCCGTTCTCCCACAAGGGTGGGGTGCAGGGCCAGCAGAGCGCACCAAGATTGTCTCCTTTGCCAGAAGGAGTAGCACCTGCCAATTCCTGCACATCTATTGATATGCTGCGGGAAGAAAGGCTTACAGACTCACCAGCAAGTATCTTCATCTGACATTTTTGAAGGAAACACATTTTATGAGAAAATATGCTTCGGTGCTCTGGGCTAGATAAAATTAGGTAAAAAGCTTTCAGCCCAGTCAGGCTTAATGT
Organism: Solenodon paradoxus; assembly: GCA_004363575.1. Taxonomy (NCBI): domain Eukaryota; kingdom Metazoa; phylum Chordata; class Mammalia; order Eulipotyphla; family Solenodontidae; genus Solenodon; species Solenodon paradoxus. The sequence goes on along the minus strand of RJWH01003830.1, from coordinate 61,198 downwards.
AGAAAGCATAATAACAGTGACTCTGCCTGTAGACCCCTCCTCGAGCCTGGAAGTTGTCACCATTTGAGAGCCCCATTGCTATTCTCTACTGGGCACCTTTTTCTCTTCTTCTTAACTGCGTGTTTGGGGGAGAGAGTTCTGCAAGCATGATAGGCTTGGAAGGCACAGTCAGAATGCTAATTGAGCTATCAACCCTCAGCCAAGGCCTCCTTGAAAACTGCCTGAGCAGGGTGAGGGGTGCAGCTCACACCCTGTGCCTCCTCCTACATGATTGCAATTAACATTTTATCTTCCCTGTGTCACCAGTCAGAGCTTGGGCACCAATCCCTAGAGGGAGAGGAAGGACCTCAATTATGGAACAGATGCACTTACTGCTGCCTGCTGTATTCTGGTGTCACCACCTCTGAGCTCCAGAGAAAGATCAGGCAGACCCTAGGATGTCAGGTGACTCAAATCGGATATTTTCATTTACAGACTCAGTAAGTCACTCCATCAATTCAGGCGAGCTGTGCTGGTATTGACCCCTTCACACAGTGGAGCGACTGCCAGTGTTTCACTGGGTAGTAGAGGCCTCCCAGAGTCAAAGGAAGACTAATGACTGGGAAGGACTTGACAGGGTAGGACTGGGATTTGAAATGACAGCACGTATGTCATGCTGGCTAAGTGATGGAGATCGGTGGGGGTCCAGGGAAAATGAGGAGTTATTTTATTGTTTGCTGGTACTTGCCCCATCTTTGGGAATCATCACAGGACTGGTTTGCCTTTTGCTCAAGTAAATTTCAGTGCATGTAAGTGGAAAAACTCCATTTGATTTTTCAGGGCTGTAGGTGCTTCCATAGTAAACCATGAATAATTTTTGTTAAGTTTGTACTTTACATTTAAACATAACTGGGCCATTATGGCCGCCACCATCAACACTTGTATTATTGACACATCTGGATGAGCAAATGAGAGCTGCAAACCTGGGGCCCCAGGGCCATCCATGACTCTGTGTTCCCTCCCAGTGCAGAAGTAATGGCTGCCAGGGAAGTGAGTTCAGAAGGAAAGTCTCACTGAAGAGTGAGGTCAGGGTCAAACAGAGTTGCCAGAGTGAAGTTTGATAAGGAATTTAAATATTGTCTTAGACACCACTGTTGGAAATGCAAATTGTTCCTTTTAAAACTCACTTGCAAACGGAGGCACAATTCCTGAATCAGTGGACACAGTGGGAATTTTACCCTCCTACCAGCAATTTCAGAAGCATATTTATTATCAAGTTATTAGGACCTGTATTCCTCTCTTTACCCCACTGCCTCCATCCCCAGCAAGGAAGCTGTGTTTGGATTCCATTGAGTTCTGAAACTCATACTTGCATTAACTTTGCATGATTCCAGTGGAGTGTGTCACTGGCTATGACAGGATTATTCATGACCTAAGTGATTCCGACTCAGAAGTGCTTGCAGGCTCCTAGTCCTGGTGGAAGGAAGCAGAATTGACAGCATGATCCCTCAGGGAAACATGTTTCTTTCTTGCCTTTCTTTATGGGAGTTTCCTTCAGATAGGATAGCAGACCCTGAGGGCACTGCCCCTGAGGGCCACTGGTGTGGCAGAGGCCCAGCCCCTGCGGGGGTCGGGTGGTGGAGTGTTGGTAGGATGAGGAGGGTGGGTGGGATTGGTGTTTTACCCGACCTTTTAACCTTCCACATGGCTGTTTTTGATACCTGATGGGTTTATACTTAGGGTATCTACCATGCAGGAGGACCTCTCGGAAATGTAGTGTGGAAAATGTTTAGTATGTGATGGGATGACACCACAAAAGAAGGTAGGAATGGGCCAGAGATGGAGAATTCTGAGTCAAAGGCCAGGGCCTTGCTGCCAGGGGCTCCTAGTGTGGATAAATGATGGCGCCCTGGAAGGTAAGAGACTGGATGGGAGTTATGGTGCCAGGTTGGGTTCTGTATCATTGACCCAGCCTCGGGCTGTCGACTGTTCACATTAGTCCGTCGTCTGTCCAGCACTCCCGTTTTCCACTTCTGGTTTCCCTCCTTGGGTCTAGGTGAGACTCTCTTGAGAAGGAAGAGAAAATGCTGGGAAAAATGAGGAATCTTGATGGAAAAGATAATAAACCTGCTGGGAAGTGCTATTTAGACCCTTGGAATCCAGATCCTGCACTGCAGCAAATGGGTAAGAGAAGGATTTTCATTCTTAGGCATTTAGTGAAAAAGCATTTTAACATTCACTATGATATATAAATGAATGTGACATCAGAATTATACTGTGTCAGAGTAATTTATTCTGAAATGATTTAGAAGATGAGGACCAGATAAAGAGTAGACTACCTCTGGTTTTGGTTGGATTTTGGGGAGATTGGGGGTAGGAGGTTGTCTCAAAGGATAATTGCAGTTAATAGGGATCTGATTGCTTTCCAATTTAAACCACTGATTTATGTAACAGGACAGTAAAACCTGGGCAGTACTCTGTGACTAAGAGAAAGAAACACTTTCAGGCCCACAGTGTGATAAGTGATCAGGACAAGTATGTACCCTCTGGTTGTTATGATGCATCATCACACAGCTCCGTGTTTCATATAATGTAGAAATTATTAACCATAAGAAATAGGTGAGGATGCCTTGTCTTCCTATTTCTGTGGAAATAAAAATGGAAATCAATTAGGCAAAGTTTTGATGATGACCCAAGAAACTTGTATCTTCCTCCTTCTTGGTGTATATTGAAGACAAACCATGGAGTTGAGCCCAGAGAGAAAAAAATATGCTAGTCCTGTCCTCTCTGCACAATTTTGGATATTGTTGTTGCTTTCAGTTAAGGGAAGTTGAAACCAAGAAGAGATCTCGACCTTACAGTAAACTTAGTTTCTTCCACATAGTAGATGCTCAAGAAATGCTCCATGATAAAATTTAGGGATGAGGAACTTTCCTAACAGAAAACAATCGAATAAGAATACAGAACAGTAGGCAGGGTTCTTAGGGCTGTAAGCAGAGTTCAGGAGACCTGAGTTCTTGACCCAATTCTACCTTCAGTAGCTTATAAGAAGCATGTCATTTCCTTTAGCCCAAGTTTCCTCAATTTCCATTGTGAATAATAGTTTCTGCTCTAGCTACCTTGGAATTGTGCTTTAGAGGAAGAGAGAAAATATAAATGTACTTTGGGAAATGTCAACTATTCTACTCGATAGCTAGTAAACTTGCCTGGTAGATAAATTAGCAAGATGAGATCTTCTTTAATGTAAGTCCTAGGAAGCATCAAAATGATAAACAGTTAAATAACATATTCCACTCATGGCTGAAATAGATGTTGTTATTTATTTATCCTCAAATCCCCAGTAGGTGTGAACTAGCTTGTCCAGGTCAGGGCTGTGGAATGCATATCAGTTTGGTGTATTTGATCAGGAGGGCACATTTCTTGTGCATTTTTAGCTATAGAAAGCTAGGCTAAGGTACAATTTCAATTTTCTAGGAGGTCAGAATCTAAGACTCTTAAAATAACACTGCCCAGAGCTAGGGTGACAATAACACACACACACACACACACACACACACACACACACACACACACACACAATCCCTTGTATTTAAAAAGCTCTCCATTTTAAAAAGCATCCAGACACATTTCTCTGGCTCTTCTCAGTGCCTCCAAAGTCAGAGAGTTAACATCTGTCACGTGGAAAGACAGATTTAAGAAAAGAGCTGGGTATTCATATTTTGTCATCAAATGTAACCAACTAACTAAGTACCCTAGAGTATGTAGAAATATGAACATGTGAATTTAGATTTCATTAGCTCTCTGTAATTCAGCAGTTGCATACCTGCCGCTGCTTTAATGATGTAGAGCAGTCACAAATAATTCCACTTAACTTTTTTCCACTTGAAACATGTTAAATAGTTCACTCTTTCTTAAAGCAATTGAAGTAGAAGTCAAATGATTTCCATATGGTATTTGTACCAAAACAATGCCCTGTGGTTGATAGCAGAGTAAAACCTCTTCTTATTGTATCCCCTGTCTCTCTAGCATTATTATTTGTTCCTTGGTTCCATTGATCTTGGCGTGATCATAACAGGATGTCCAAGTTTAGATTTCAGTCTTTCTCAATCTCATCGAGACTTTCCTCTTAGCACATGCAGTGTAACTCTGTGCCTTACATGGATGGGTGAGTGTGGGTTGCAGAATATGCTGAAACCCCACATTAGCTTTGTTACATTACTTTAACTCTCACCCAACACAAAGGCATCAAGCCTACTCTTTTCCAGCATTACTCACCTCATAGTGAGATAGGGACAAGTCCCCCCTCCCCTCTTAGCTGTGTTTTGAATCTTTCTTTTCCCAGTGCAGAAAGTGTGCTGCTTGATTTCTCTGGTTGCCATAGTTATGTCTCTTTTCCCTCCACATCTGTCTTTTGGTGTCACATGTTCCCTGCATGTTGGATCTGTAAGGGAGCTTTTCAGAAATTTATCTACAAGGTGTCATAAGGAATAGGACATTAGGACATCAAAGTGGGCCATTGAGGAGCTTAGTTTCAGAGAATAATCATGAATGCTCCTGAAGGTTTACTTGGAATAAAACTCCCCTGAAAATCCATCCTACTCTATTCTCCCATTGGCTTTCTGTACTTCCCTTCCTTCTTTGCTGGATACTTTGTTTTTTTCTCATAGTGTTTCTGGTCAATTTGTACCTAATAAATCTTGATGAACTTCTTAAATAGTTTCCCAAACCTCTCAGAGGTAAACTGTCTTCATTTAGGTTTATTTCCTTTTACTGAGATTTTTTTTTAAAGTGTGATGGCCCTCCCAGTGCTCTACCACATCCACCTGTTAACGCAGCGTTAGCTGTTTTTAAACTGTTATCTTCAGTCTCTTCTTACTAAGGCATTCAAGTGGCCAAAATGGTTCAGAGGATTCCCCAGAAATTCAGTGAGAATCAGTGATTGTTCAGTGTTCTCCTTTTATAGTTGATGCAATCTGGCCCTAATATATTGCTTCAGAAACATCTCAGGTGCCTAAGAGAATTTCTGCCTGGCAGGGTTCCAGCCCACTCAAATTCAGAAGCACAGAATGAACTGACTGTACATGTCAGCCTTTCCCACGAGGCAAAGGTTTTTCAGTGATTTGGATACTTACCTGTTTTGAAAGATTACCACCATTACTTTTTGCCCCTCTGTTAGTGGCTCATTTTAAAGATTCAAAAAGAAAAAGACAAGTGAATGTCAAGTTTCTGGTAATTTAGGTTTGACATAATGTGGAAGAATTTTTTTTTTACCATCCTGACCAGAGTGGGCATGAGATTCTATAATTCTTTAAGGAGAAGTTTCAGCAAAAGCACAATTAGAATGATTAGTGCAGTCATTTGAAAACAGTTTGCTGTTCTCTTTGTTTTGTTTTTTTAGCTCACCTTGTGTCATTATAGATTTACCTATTCATGCACATGGGTAGATCTGGGCTGAAAGATTTGTCAAACCATGAAAGGCGTGTTCTGTAAGGTGTTTTCATGCTTGATGAAGCCTGAACCCAAATGGAACAACATCAATGAATTCATTCTTGAGATTTGTAAATAGACGCATTAAATGCCTTGACTATTTAATTCACTTGTTCCTAATAATATTTGTTGACATGGAAAATAATAAAGCATAATGACTCCTAACCTCCTAAATGGGTATAATCCCTAGGAGCTGTCATTAATGTGGAAGATTTTAGAAAACAGTTGGGTTTCAGTGGCTAATAATAAATATGCTAACCTGCCTGAAATAATGTTTGATGGATATTGTAGCCTTCTCTTGGGGAAAAAAAATAATAGCATCAGTATACTCCTTAGAAGCTGGACTTTTTCACTTCTTGGAATATTTTTTGCCCATACGCGCCATTTTGAATTGTTTAGCCCCAGAATTTTGATTTTAAAGATAAACACACAGATGTGATACTTTTCACTTGAGACTACCTGAAAAAATAAAACAAACTTAAAAGAATGTCTTTCTCTGAAAGAACTGAGCCAACGACAGCTCTTATTGTCTTCCCAATCTGATTTTCTAACAGCTATGGAATTCAACAATGGTAAGAACCTTAGCACTGTCTATGTAGACAGAAAGAAGTGTGGTGATAGAAACCAATAGCTGAGTTTTCCCTCTGTCAATATAACTTCATATCCGTGACACTGTGTTAGTATTGAGTCAAAGCTGGTAGGGAACCAGACCCTCTCACACCCTCAATTCTTAGATGGTAGCTTGGAGGTCCAGTGTCCTTGTGTTTCCAAGGCTCCTGATGGCAGAGCTTTTTCAGAAAAAAGTATAAAAAATGGAAAAAATATGGAAGAATGATTTGACTTGCTGGGTTTCTCTGAGTTCCTGCCATGTCCTGAAGCATTCTGAAACACCCAAGGAACTAAATTACCTTGAATGTATATCATTTTATTGTGTTTCTTTGAGAACTGGACATCTGAATAGGTGATACATCTCTGATTAATCCAAGCATTGGTTGATCAGAAGACCTGTTTAGGAACTGTGATGGATGACAGAGAATTTCTATGAGTGCTTTTGTTTTTTTGTCCTGTATTTGCTTCCAGCAGAAGCTTCATGGTGTTTTTTCATTTACTAGCATTTACGGTGTTGTTCAATTGTTTTGCTGCAGGGGTTTCTCTTTTTTCCTTTTTTCCGAGTGAAGAATTGATGACCTTTTAGTACACAGCATTTAATGAGGTCCCCATGCTGCTAAATGAACCAACATTCAAACGTTGGTCATTCAAGTGATGGGTAAGATTGTTGTGCAGCTGAGCTATATGACTCAGACCTCAAAGAAATTTGTCCTCTGCGGGAAAGGGAATTATCCCCATATAATGTGCAGTGTTCTTAAACCTGGGTCTCCACACTACCTTGTGTTAAGGTATATACTATCTCTTAATAGCCCCTGAGATTGTGCAAATGACTATATCTTGGAGCAATTCTTTGTATATTATTGGAGAAGGAAAACAGAACTAAAGTGAAAAAAAAAATTTCCTATTTTGTTTGTGATCTTGGAAATCTATAGCCAGGAAGTAGTCTTTGAAATCTATATTATTTTATTGTAGTATCTTAAATTTAACTTATGTCATATTACTGACAGTACAAACCTGTTATATACTACCATGTTCTTGGTCAAATGATCTCCTAAAACTAATGAAGAATGTCCTTGGGTATTAATTTGGAAAGCAGTTTGTGCTTTTTCCTATTTTAGGCATAAGGAATGAATTCCACTGTGTCTTATTCAAGGGCAAGTTTCTATTTAAAAAAAAACAACACCACTATTTATATCTATAATATTTATCTAAATACATGGGTATAGTGTTTTTCAAGAGTTGTACCTCTCCTAGGAGCATGGGGATAAATTATGTCTGTTGCTTCTAGATTTTTCATGTAATATTCCAGTCAGGCTGCCATTTTGAAAATTAAATATGTGGAAGACTGTTGACTGAATGAAGGCGAACACATCTTAATTTATTCAATAAAGATATGGAGTGCCAAATAGTTGCCCATTTTTGAACAGTATAAGCAGGATCAAAAAAAGGCATAGTTCCTTTCCTTAATGAGTATGGAGTACACACTGACTCAGTTAGTAGTGAGTCACCAGGGCAAGCACTGGGCCAGAGAGAAGGCGCGTTATGCTTTCTGGAGATTGAAGAAGAATGTGTCAGCAAAAGCTTCCAGGATGAAATGACACATAAGATGGATACTAAGGGCAAATAGAAAGTGGTTAACACAAGAGTGGGATGTGGGGATGTTTTAAACAAAGGGCCACCTTGCAGAGAATACAGTAGTAACACTGAAGGGTAAGTTTTCTTGAAGGAACCAGGAGAGGTAGGCAGGGGCCATATTTCGGTGACCTTATTTACCTAGCTCAAGAATTTGAATGCTGTTTTTGGAACACCATGAACTTCTAATAAGGTGGCATGGTCAAACCTGTATGTTAGATCACTCTATATGAATAGATAGGAAGGGAGTAAGAGTGGAGTCTGGGAGCCTGTTAGGGGCTAAGAGATCATGGTGGCCTAGAATGGACAGGAATAGACTGGGTGTGAGGAGAGTGAGGGAGGGTGGCTAGGTATTGAATGGAATATCTAGGTAAAGGGTCAGAATGACTTTGAAATGATGGTGGTCATTGGTTTTGAGTTTGATATTTAAACTTTGATTTTGAAGTTTTTGTGGATATTCTTTGAAGAGTAGACACTAATGAAAAGACTTTTGCTTGATCAGATGATGCTTGAGTGAAGGGGTGTGTGTGTGTATGTGTGTGTGCTGCATTGCTGGAGAAGCTGAACTGGCTGGGCTGGGGCCCCTTCTCCCCACTTCCCACTTACTGGCTGTTTGCCTCAGGCAAGTTTCTCGACATTTCTCTGCCTCAGTTTCCTTCAGTATGATAGTAAGATAATCACAGTTTCTGGCTCATAGGATCGCTGTGTAGAGTGTTTGACAACTGCTCCATACATGTTAGCCATATTTATTATGTTTGCATTTTCCCAAAACACACATCTGTGAATTGATTTTTGCAGAATTATTTGGAGAGGTTTACTGATTCTCCCACTTTTAAGTTTTTTGGCTCAATAGGTCGGAGGTAAAACACAGAAAAAGGAAACTTCAAAGAGTATGGGCTATCATGGGATCTGAAGCACCATATGAATGAAGACACTTGACTGAGAAACGCTCCTCATTTGGGTAAAAATGGATCTGGGTTGGGTCCAGGAGTCAGGTCTGCTCACTAAAAGTTCTGAAGGTAGCCCCTCCTTGCCCACCACAATCTGTCTTACCTTTGGAAGACATTTTCATTGAACAAAATGAATGAATGATTTTGTAAGAGTTGTGTTAAAGTGGCCATAGTGAAAAAGAAATTAATATATATTCACCTGAAAAACTATAAAATTAGAAGGAATTGAATCTCAGGAGCTAGGAACATAGGTATGACTCCCATGTGGTACATTGTGTCAGAAAAGGCTATCAAAGTACCTAGTAAGCCCAGGTGGGCTGCATAAATGTTAGTCATGATGCCAAGTGAGGCGTGGTAGGAACATACTGCTCTTGGAGAAACATGCAGTATGCAAGTGCCTTTCAATTAGAAATATGTAAGTAGAAATTGGCAGACTAACTGCTATAATACTTGGCAGACAAACTATGTCTATTATAATATTTACTTCTAAAGTTAAAGCAGAATATTAAGAGGGTTTTCTTCCCCTTCTTTAGGGGGCTGGCGGTGGGTTGGTATAGTTATTTGCCTTCAAAGAAGAACTGATTTCAAGGAATGTTTCTGATCAAGTGTCTGCTGATAACCCTCTGGATAAAATGGTAACTACTCATTAGATGTCACTGTTCTTCAGTGCTCATGCAGCGGTTTGAATAGCTCTTCCTGAGAAATGTTTCTGGCTTAGCTGGGTGCTCTGGTTTCTGGCACATGGTAGGAAATTCATAAATGGTGAGCGGGTTAGCCATGATTCAGTCATCGAGGACCCCAATAAGCAGTACCAGGACTTTTTTTCATTGTTAGCCACTTTACAACAGTGTCATCTGTGACTTATTTGACAATCGTATTATCTTGGTTTTATTTTATTTTTTAAAGGAAAAGTGCAGGAAGGAATGAAGGCTGGCACTGGCAGGCAGGCAGGAATAAAGAAGAGGAAGAAGCACTTTATTTTATTTAGGTGTTCCTCTTGGTTGGTCTCCCTGGGCCCGGGTCTTGAACCTGAGACCTTGGGAGAGTGGTGGACTACACCCAGGGTGTACTAGACCAGCAGGCCACCAGTGCGCACCAGTTCCTTGTTTTTTAAGAAACTGAAATGGACACTAGCTACAGAGCTGTCTTGGAAGGGAGGGTGCGAGTGCTGGGGACTAGGATTGGAGATAGCATCTCTGAGGTCCCAGGATGAAGGCACAAATGGAAAGTCACCACTGTTTGCTCGTGGGATCATCACTCCTCTGGCCTGTGTCTCTGTGCTCAAGGCTGACAATCCCAGGAGGGAGCCCCCATGCCTGTTCCAAGGTGGCCACCTTGAATGACAAGTCCCTTCAAGACTACACTCAGTTGGGGGAGGGAGCAAGTCTCCAAAACACTGGACAACTTACTAGAAGAAGGGAATGGCAGGGGACAGGACAAACCACAGAGGTCAATATATCATGAGGGTAAAATCTGTCATTTCTAAGGACTGATTTATCATGCAGCAAGAAAAATAATCGAGGGAAGTAACAAATAATTTTGATTTTTCTAGCTATATTTTTTTCAGTGACATTTCCAAGTTGTGCATGATAGTTGCCCATTCCCATTTCTATCCCTGTAACTGATGATGAATTATAGGGCAATGCGACAGCCCCGTTGAATCTGAGGACCTGTTGTAGGCTGCAGCTCTGCCTGTCCACGTTGGGTGGACAGCACCTGTGCTGTGCAGGTGACCCTCGGGGTTGATGCTGTAACCCTCATTCCATGCCCTCCTGGGCCCACGGCAGTGCAGCTGAAGCCAAGGGCCATCTGTAGATTTTGTCTTCTTTTGTTGTATTAGGAAACAGTTTAAATGCTCAGACAACTGCAGGGAAATTAGCATTTTATATATTTACTTCATCTCCCCGCTTTTTCTTTAAATGAATAAAAATTGCAGCCAGGGTTGGGGTCCATGTGGAGACCACATGCTGGTGAGCGGAAATTAGAACATGTTAGAAAGGGTAGGATTCTCACCACCATCTTCAGTTTCAGGGGAACATGGGAAACACACATGTTAGGGGAGCTCGTGCCTGTTGGATACCACGCCAATACCTTCACATGCACCGATAAACTGGTTGTCAGAGGAGGGAAAGGAGAACCCCACTCCCAATGTGCAGTGTTTGCTGATCTGTAGTAGTAAGGCCTGCTGAGTTTCGAGCTACCCACAGTTTTGCAACTGGCTTACAAATCCCGGACTATTTGACAATCTGCTCTTGCTTCAGCCTACAAGTGCACTTATTCCTTCATGAACAGTCTTTCTACTGGGCTCTTCACTAGTGACTTATCTTCCTTCAGGAATGTGGAAACTGAGGAAGTTAAGTTACAAGAGACTGCTCTGGCTAAAATGTCCTCTTGGTATTGTCCTCTTTATCTATTCCTGCAGCCAAATTTGCATCTGCCACACCCCTGACTCTGCAGTTCTCTGTCCAGCTGAGCCGGCTCTGTAAACAGGGCAGGTGGGTGGGGGAATCTGGGAAATTCACATTTCCAGGAGGCCGCTTTCATCCAGTGACTGACGGGTGGGTAAACACCCCTCTTCTTCTCTCCATTGGGGTCACCTGAAGTACATATTCCACACTGGACCTCGTGGAAGGATTTAGTTTCCCTCAATGGTACCTGAGTTGAAAACCTATCCTAGAGGACTGCCTTCCTGTTCTGACATTCCCAGATCCCACCTGTATTTCCTGTATTACCTCCCAAGTACAGGTGCTTCAATCCTTGCCTCAGGCTCTGCTTTGTGGGCGGCTCACACTAAGCCAGGCTCCAGGTGGTCCAACTCTGGAGTTCTGCTTGCTTTCCCACCCACCACCCTCTTCCTGGAGTTTCTGATTTACTGCTAACATGCTCACATCTCGTGAGAAGACAGCCCCGAGAGGGCTGACCGCCTTCCCCCAATGGGGCTAATCCACCCCCTGAGGAACAGCCACATTTATCCTTGATTCTTGCTCCATGTATTTTAGCCAGAATCTGGCCTTCTTGTCTGCTGGACTCAGTGAACCTGTCGCCCAAGCAGGATGGACTAGCGTGTCTCCCATCTCTCACCTGTAATTTTAGAGCCCAGAGTCACCTGCAGGAGCCTGGCATGTCCCCAAGCTAACCAAGCTCCCTCGTTTTCCACACCATCCCTCACGTCTCTCAGGAATCCAGAGTCGAAAGCACCTCGTGAACAGAAGGCCTCCCAACTGGAAACTTTGCCCAACTTTTGGTATTTGAAGTGCCTGCCTGCCACCCACCTTGGCCCTGTGGTGGCCCTGGATGCCCTTCGACTCTCCCGTTCTTCCTGGCTGATTTAGCGTCTCAGTCCTTCCCAGCAGACAGAAAGGCCACAAAGGAACATCTCTGTCTAATTTTACTCTATAGAGATCTGTAACATCTAACACAGAGTCTGGTGCATAGTAGCTGCTCAGTAAATACTTTTCAAATGAATCCATAACAAAGAACAAAAAGTGAGTCACACCATTTGTTCTGTGTTTATGGTGAACCCGCAGGCTGACGCTGCCCCTGGTCCAGGTATATTCCAGTCTGCCTGTGACTTCCTGTCCGCGGATGTCTTTGAATATCAAAGAGCAAGAGCCCAACATGATGTGTCAGAGCAGGGTCCCTGAAATCCAATGCCTGGGCCGAAGTCTGCCTCACTGCTTGTGAGCTGTGGGACCTTCAGCAATTCACTGAACCTCTCTGGTCTTCAGTTAGTTGCCAGATGAAGAGAAGCATCTCTAGCTCCAAATTGTCGCTTTGAGGAGCCAGAGCTTTACATGTGTCTCCCATGTGGCTGCTCAGCCTTCTCTCACCCCACGCTGTGCGCCCCGGCCCAGGGCCTCGTGTTTTCCTGCCAGTGTTCCCATTCTTCCCTCCTGGTCAGACCCTGTGAAATCATGCTCATCCCCTCTGTCAAACACCTCACATGACTTGCACTCAGAGCCATCCCAAAATGCTAAGGTTTTCTTTCTGCCTCCCTCTTGTTAATGGTGCTCACAAGACCTCCCTTTTTCTTCTTCAAACCTGCTCAGCCCGTCCCCACTTCAGGCCCACTGGCAGCTCCTCCTGGAATGCACATCACCTCACCCACCTTTGAACTCAGCCAAGCCTTCCCTTGCCCCCATGGCACCTGCATCTAAATATCGATATGATTCGATTACCTGTTTGAATCTCTCTAGAGTGCTTATCTCTATTTGAAAGCATCTGTTAAAAAGAACCTGTATGCCTCCCCTGACTATCCCTTGTACTCAAACGCATGCTCATAGGAGCAGGAACCTCCACCGTTCCTCACAGGCACTGCTGCCTATCTGGTGCCTGGCATGCAGTGTGTGCTTAGTAAATAGTTATTAGAAATGAGTGAAAGCCAGAATGAAGAGTCAGTGCCCTTGTTGTTTCTTCTGCAGAACACAATGGCTCTCCCCAGGACCCTGTTTGCTTAGTGGAGTGGGAGGTCCCAACTGGGCCCAAGATCCCGATGCTCCACACGAATCTGCTGCCACCAGGTACTGGCCCGCATCCCCCCTAGGCTCACTTCCATCTCCCTCTCCTTTCCTAGGTGGCACTGGCTGCCTCAGACGGTCTTCTGGGCCCACAGTCTCAGCGAACAGAGCAGGGGTGGCGAATCCATGTTCAAAGGTAAGCTCTCCCATTTCTGGCGGTGGCCCAGTCCCCTCCCTCTCTGAGCCACACAAGTACTGCAGAGGGACGTGGTAAATAGCCGTCATCTTACAGGGTCTCCGTGAGCCTTACCCTGGCGTCAGAAGGGTGTGGCTCAAGGGAATGCGCAGCACTTCGGTGCTTTAACAGTGGCTAATGTTCAACTTGACTTCTCTCCAAGTCCCTGCATCTTTGTTTTAAATCGTAGTAATTATTCTACACATTAAAATAGCCTCCTATGTATAGGCTCTCCATTCCTTAGATCTATGTTAACGCTCCATGCCCTCTACCAAATCACCAAGTGTTCTTCCCCACTGTCCAGTGGGCTCCGCCATGGTTTTCCCCACCTGCCCCATTCCCTGTTGGTCACTTCAGTTCTGTTGCAAATGTTTCAGGATTGGTTATGTTTCATCTGCTCCTTTGTTTTATTTGTTCACATTCTACCTATGAAAGAGGTCATCTGGTATCTATCTTTCTTCTTTTGCAAGTTCCTGCATCTTTTCTGCTCCATGAACTTTCACCCTCCTGACCCATAGCCTTGTCCCAGTCCCCATGGTGGGACTGGCCAATGCTTTCATTCTCAGGCATTATTTTGAGGGATAACTCTGCAGTCCTGCTAAAATGGTGAGCATAACCCAAACTAAGAAGCAGCTGGCTCATTGTGCTGGGAACTACAGTTCTATATTACTCTCATCACCACCCTCCTTGCAGTTCCCTTTTGTGGCCTCCCTGGTGGGGAGGGCTCAGATGCTGGCCCACCAGGGTCACAGATGGCTGGTGTAGTTGCCCTGTATCTCATGGTCCATGTAGAAGCTGTGCAGAAATGTTCTGATCAGAGACTGTTATTTGCTTTCTGCAAACCCATAGAGGAGAATAGAAACCCTTCAAATCTAATGATAAAGTAAACAGTTACCACTAGTCTAACTACTTAGCAAGGGGGCCACAAAGAAGCTGAGCCTTTTCAACACCTAGTACCAGTCTTCTCTAGAACTGAGCTTGGAGGAACACTCAGCTGGGACCCTGGGTCTTGACTGCTGTCTAGAATTGAACTGGAGAGACCTGTCACAGATCCTTTCACTCTGTCTTGATCTCAGGAAGCCACGGTATTCAATAATTCCAGTGGGTGCCTTCTTATATAAGCTACTGCCACTCAGAATTCAGCCCTCACACTCTTCAAAATGAGTTTCCCAGCAGTCACTTGGCTAGCAAGACCTTGAATATAAGTTAGAAGTGGGAAACAAGTAGAGGAAAAAAAGTCATTAGGATTCTGGAGGACAGTAAGTGGTTACTGCTTTAGTTTCTCTCTCGATTCATTCAGTAGGAATAAAACCCAGCAGTGTTAAGTAAGCTATTGTTTAGAAGCCAGCAATGACTCATCCTCTGTGCAGACTGAACTCTTTGAAGGAGCTTGAGAGCATTAGTAAAGCCATTTACCTGTCATTGGCCTCTCTTTAATTCCTTGGTTATGAAGTGATGTCTTTCCAAACACTTAATGAAAAGAAGTTAGAAAGAGACAAAGATGCATTGTATCAACAGGAAATAAATCATATGCATTCTGGAAACTCAGCTTCATTGAGACTGTTACCGCTCCATGCTAATTACCTTATCATGGATAAAAGCTTTATGATTGAATATGTAGGACAGTCCTAAGTCATCATTGGGAGTGAAAGCCTACTTCTGCCTCTAATGACTTTAACAAAAATTTTCCTAGCGATGAGAACCTTGTATGTGGCAAGAACTTCCGCCAAATGCATCATCTAACGAGTATTTACGTTTCATGCTTCAAAAACGAGTTACTGAAAAGAAATTATTCTTGGTGGAAAGCCCTGTTTAAAGCTATCATCTCCACAGCTGTATTGATTGTTTTCTTGTGGATTTTCTAAGCCTTAAAGATATGCATCTGTAGGAACATTGCTGTGTTAATGATATATTGAATCATGTTTAACATATTGTCCCCCAAATTAGTGACTTAAACCAACGCACATTTATTATCTCGCAACTTCTGTGACTCAGAAATTTGGGCATGACATAGCTGATATCTCTGGGTCCCTAACAAAACTTTCATCAAGGTGTCAGATGAGACTGCTGTCTCATCTTAAGATTGGATCTGCTTCTAAGCTCACTCAAGTGATTGTTTTTGAGATCCCATTCCTTCTGGGCTGCCGGACTGAAGGCCTTAGTTTATCACTGGCTGTTGGCCAGGAGCCTCCTCTGGTTCTCTGCCATTGGCCTCTCCATAGGGCCATTGCCTGCCAATCAGAGAGAGTGAGGAAGATGGCCAGAGTATAAGCAAGATGGAAGACCGTCGTTTGTTACTTGATCTTAGAAATGACATCCCATCTCTTTTGTCATAGTGTTTTTTATATTATTATTATTATTTATAATCTCTTGGAAGATTTTTTAAAAATTTAAGGACTATTACATTGCAGCATTATATAGGTTTAAGGTATGCACCATTATAAACCAGCATCTCTATATAAGTTCACACCAACAATCCAAGTCTCCCTTCACCATACAACTGATGTCTTTCTAATTTTCCACCCCTCTTCCCGCTCAGTCTTATAAACAGTCACTTGATTTTGTTGACTGAAAGTCTGTTCCTTGTTTGATTTAGTTCATTTGTTCTCCTGTTTTCTTTGTAAACCACATGATGAACTCGTATGATGTATGTCTGTTTCCTTCTGGCTTCTCTCGCAAAACTCTCTTTCCTCTAGGTCATCCTGTTTATATATTATGTTTTTCAGAAGTAGGTCACTAGGTCCATCCACACATAATGAATCAGGCTTTCCTAATGGCATGTATATCAGGATTCAGGGCTCACAAGGACCCTCTTAGAAATTTTAGATTTTTGCCTTTGACGTTTGTGGCCTATAATAACACAAATGTCAAAGGCAAGAATCGGAAGTTATTCTGAATCTGTGATGACTCTGAATACAAAGCAACCACACTGAACCACATGATAGCGTTTACATACATAGACTTAGACAACAGACCTGAGCTCACATGCTAACTCGGCAGCACTCCAGTGCTAAGAATTTGGAGAATAATTTCTATCTGCAAAAAGGAAATAATTCCCACTCTTAGGAGAGGACAGTGAACGTTTTCAGCGTGTTGTTCAGTGCATAGCAAGCAGTTGGTGGCAGCAGTTGTAGTATTTTGTGTCATCAGTATAGAGAACATTCCATTTTTGCCACTGGCTTGTTTGTTGTGTGAACCGGGAGAAATTATTTTATCTCACTGTGTTAAGCTTGGAAAGCATTTCCTACAAAAAACAGAAAACTACAGTGGTTGAAAAATATGATCATTTTTCTCAAACAAGGAGACGTGGGAAGACCACCTGGAACTGATGGACAGCTTCACAGGTTATTGGGGACCCGGCTCTTTCTTCCCGTATTGCCGTCCTGGTCTGTTGGCCTTTTGCTCAGGCTTACGCTTCATGGTTGTAAGCAGGCTGCTCTGTCTCCATCCTCATCTCCCTCTTTCAGTGGCAGAAGGAAGGGACTCCCCAGAGAATAGTGGGGGTTAGCACGACAGCTGTTATCAGCCCACAGAACAACCACATTTAAGAAGGACAAAAGGAAGACTCCAGACTGTTAAAAAAACAAACAAAACAAAAAACTACCCCTGCCAAAAACAAATCCTAACCCCAAAACAGATAGGATGCCTGATATTGCTAAAGTAAATTGGGAGATATATGGTTATGTGAGAAGATTCAGCAATGACTTGTTAATAGGAAGAGCAAATGCTAAGTGAACAACAAAAAGAAAATAGTGCATAATTCCAGGGAAAATAAAATGTTATATTGCAGAAGCAATGTTAGCATAGAATATTATACTAGGTTTAACTGAAAATTGTATCTCCATACTCCTGCCACTAAATATTGGTTTAATATTCAAGAAGAGCAATGTAACTATTCCAGAAGAACAGGGGGGCAAGGAAACATGTTTGTGTGTATATGTGCTTTGTGAGGGCCCTGGAACAGTCAAATCTTCATTTTAAAAAATACTAGGTCAACAAATGATAGAAAAAAGCTGTAAAATTGACCATTAGTAAAAATTTGTCTTATAAAGAAATGTGGGAGTAAATCTTAGAAGGTGGTGTGAGTGGTTTGCTCTGGAAGGTGGTTATCAGAGGTAAGGAGATTTGAATAGAGAAAATGTATTTCTCGCAATGTCATGCTGCTTCACTGTCGGGCCTGCTTGAGCATTACTTCTGTAAAAATGAAAATTAAATTAGAAAAGGAGCATAGAAATATTAAATATCCCAAAGAAGATTCAACCATCATTCCATCTTTCTGATACAATGGTTTTATTTTGCAAATTACTTTGCCAACTTTGTCTACATACCTTTGTACTTTTGCTCATTTCCGGTTATATCATTTGTTATTCTGATTTTACACATTTTCACTTGTCAATGCAGTTGATGGTTTTTTATATTTAGCGTTAAAAATTGGAAGGATGACAATGAACTGTTTTCCCTCTGTGGTGAGACATTTAGATGTGTCGTTTTTGGAATAATAATGTTTCCTGTTCACATGGCTGTTTTCTTCTCTCGAAGAGTCTGTACTTCCAGTGATGGGATTACTATATCAGCAGACATTGCCGTATGATGTTTCATGTTTTGTATTATATATGAAGATTACATCACCATAAAGTACTATCAGCCATTTAAGAGTTTCTCTCAAGTAAGCTGAAGCGACCCTACCCTAGGAACCTGCGAAAGCAGAAGTCAACTGTGCAAGTTTCACCCATCTGATGTGGAGTGATGTGCTGATTCCTCATTATTAGCGATCGTACTTGCTAATTTAATAGTGTAAAGTGCAGCCTGCAGATTCCTGCAGTTAGCAGTTTTTGCTTGTTGGAAAGGGCCATGCTAATCTCATGTATTTCCTCTTATTGTTGACATTTTCATTAAAAAAAAGTTTCTATTAACCTCCATGAAATCTACTTGGTACAGTAAAGTAAGTTAAAACACACACACACACACACACACACACACAAAACCTTTTATGGACCGCCTCTGTCCTCGGCCAGCCTCAGAAAGCATGAATGAATGTGCCTGTAAATGCTCACAAACTCGGGGCATCGCTTCCGTCGTATGTCTGTGTGAGGCACCTCCTGGTAGGGCAAGGCACACACTCTGCACTGTTGATGCCAGACCTGTCCATTCTGTTTACTGACAAGTCACCTGGAGAATAAAATATATGGATTAGCATTGTAGCTAAATCCCTACCACAAGGCAAGCAAAGTAGCAACCGATTAGAATTGAAAACTTAACTCTGCTTTTATTTCTCCTCTTATCAGGAAAGAAAAGAGCTATGTGTTATTTCCTCTCAAGGACTTCACAGGAAAAGCTAAGTATTTCTTTGAGAAAGGGAGGGCTGAATGATGTTCCACATCATGTTAGGAGAGCTTCAGAATTTCTAAGAGAATGTCAGGAAAGTAAAAGAATCCAGTTTTGAGACTGATGTAGCATCAGTCCCACTCACGCGCAGCGCCGGTACCTCGAAGTTGGGAAATGCTCATAAACTTACAACATCAAGACTCAGTAGTCATCTGAATATGACAGGCCTGAATTCTGGGGAGAATGGAGAGCTACAGCTGGGGGTGACCCAAATGATCTTAAACAGTCAACGTTTCCACGAGGACTAAAAGTCTGTCCTCAAATGTCTTATACTGAATAATATCCTGGGGACTCCTGTACCACCTGGGAGAGGGAGGGGACACCTCTGATTATCAATGCTGGAGCTCTTATCAAGTCTAGCAAGTGGTGTTCCAAGCTGAGTTCGATTGTATTTTGGACTTACTTCAGTGTGAAATTCCATTTCCGTGAGTGGTCTCAGGGAGCACGTGTTTCTTAAGAGGTTAAGTGTATAGAAGAGCACAGAACCAGAACTGGAGTGCTAGTGACGTCAGGGCAGGCTCGTGTCTCTCCTGTCAGCTGCCTGGGTCCATTTCTTGAATGAATGAAACTCTGGTCTTGCATCCCAGAGGAGAGGTTTCATCAGGGTGTCAAAAAAGAAAATAGTACATTCAAAGAGTTAAAAAGATATCAAAATGAGAGTAGGATAGAATATCGATCTTGGTAGATCGATAGTTGGGGAAGTTGGTAGTTGGCAGATCACTGAGTGGGAAGTGTCTGGAGACAGTGCTTAGGACTGAGATTACTGTCTACCTGATTACTTAGGACTGAGATTACTGTCTACCTGAGATCTTTCTGCCTTCTTGTGCTCCTTATTCCCTAGCACACACATACAGGGTAGCAAGTTATCTGAAACAACAAAAGGAGCTTGTCTCCCTGCTGAAGCTTCTTTGCACCAGTCTTTTCCAGCCTTATCTCAGAGCATCCAAGTGGCTGCTCACTCCAGACATCTGGCAGACCATTGCAGTGAAACCGAAGCGGCCCTTAGAGAGGTAGGCAGGTAGGCTACAATGTGTCTGTTTCAAAGTTTATGTAACATGCTATCTACTCTGGCAAAGAGTAGTGAAAATTTGAGCAATATTCTAGTGGATTCTGTCATTCCTCCTGGTGAACAAGGGGCATTAATATCAATTAGTTTGCCTTTTGTGGGTGGGACAGCTCAGGTGGTTGTTAAGATCAGAGCTCTGGAATAACTGTGTTCCTATCTGACAAGTGATCTGTTTGATATTCTCTGAGTCTGTTTCTTTATCTGTGAAATGGAGGTAAAATAGTAGCTTAAACACCATCCTTGAGACATGCTAAATTCATGATTAATATTTATGCTATTCATATTGCTCTTTATTAAATTTTTTTTTTCCTGTTTCTCACCTTGTCAGTAGATTGATGTTGGTTCAGCCATTCTTTTCACCTTGTCTTGAAGTCCATTTTCTTTTGTATAGAAAACATTTATTCAAATATAGAGAACAAAGAAGAAAAAAAGGAGATGGAAATCCACAAGGTATTTGCAAAGTAAAAAAAAAAAAAAAGATGTCTTCACAACCTGCCTAGATCTAGATGGGGCTCTAACATCGCGACTTCAGATATGTGGTCCCCTTCCCTTGCGCCTCCCCCGCCCCCCGCCGACCTCTGGCTCCTCACAGCTCTTGGTGCTGTTGTGCCATTGACTCAAACTTAATTCAGCTTCCAGAATACTGTTTATGTGTATGATGTACAATCTGCAAGAAACATTGGGCTAGTTTTGTTTTAGAAAATGAAGATTAATAGCCAGCAGATGGCCCATTAATAACCTTGGGTATGTGGGACAAAAACAAATTTTTAGATAAATTTGTAATCCTATAAATATGGGAGAAGCAGTAAACTTCGGATTCTAAATGAGTTAAGTTTCTGAGGCCATAAAACTATTTCTGCTGTTACCTTCCTCTTCCACAAAGCCAACTGGGATCTTCAATGAACATCTCTCATCTTTTTTCGAACTAGTCTCATTTTAAAGTATTCATGGAGAATGGATTTGTATTAATACTCTGCTTCGTCTCACTTGAAAGATCAACATTAACTGGCGACAACTGAGGAGACGCCATCTGATGTTAACTAGCACGTTTGTGTTGTTCACATCGGGGTCCTCGATGTGAGACAAAATGTTTTCACTCTGCTTATTCCACATGACTTTCTTTTCTATGTCCTGATGTGGTTTTAGTCTGAGGATGTTGCCTTTTCTCTACTGAAGAATCAGAAGTAATTGCTTTTCCCTAGTGCTTTACAGTTTATAAGTCATTTCCTTGTCTTTTGTTCTTTGCCCTAAAATCACTCTTCACAAGAGGTATTAATAGCCCCTGATGAGAAAGACACAGTTCAGAGGTATTTGGTCACTTCCTGAAAATCAACACTAACAGGAGGCAGTGGAGCCCTAAGTGCCTGCGTTCCACATCTCTTGTTGTCCTCACCATGATGAAGAAGGGAGGCCGTGGGTGAGAGAAATGAGCCCCAGGTCCTAGCACTGCTCCTTGCAGAGAAGGGCTCTGCTCTGGTGTCTTCTCTCCCTGCTTTTATCCTCTCCTGAGGGAACTCAAATCCTCTTTGCCCTCCTCCTGCTGCTTTCTAGAAATAATTTTCTACTAATGCTTGTCTTAGTTTGGGCTCCCTTCCAAACAGACCTGATAGGACGTTTTGAGTGCAGGCTGCTCATTTGGAAGATCCTGGTTCGCCCAGTGACAGAAGGGGAGTCACTACAGGGAAGAGGAGAAAGTCAGTAAAGGAAGCATGAGGGCGAGCTTGAGCATGGTGGGCTGCCAGGGCTGGTTCCACTGAAAGTGCTTTACAAAACCATCCCACACAGAGGAGCAGGATCCCTACTCTTCACTGTTCGAAGTTTGCTTCTGTAGTGTTAATTTCCCAACTTGTCTGGGGTGCTTCTGACCATGATCCTGTGATCAGAGAACATTCTCAGGCAGAAATAAGAGCAAGTGAGACTGGAAGGCATCAGCTGGTATTATTTTGCCCACTGCAGTTGTAGTTCTCACCTCTGCTGGGGTAGTCAGTGAGCTCTGGGGGTGCCAGGGCGGGCACCGAGAGCTGCTTCTGTAACATTTATTGCTTAATGTGAATTCAGGTCATTTGGTAACTCTTCTTTTGAGACATTTGATATCCATTCACAGATCTCTTGGTTATAAGTGATGGAAGATGAACCCAACTGGCATTAAGTACCAAAGGAATTTATTGACTCACATAGAAGGAAAGTCCAGAGGAAGATCTCAATGAGGCAGCGACTTCTGCCACCTGCTGTCCCCATCTCCTCTGTGTGCTGGCTATATGTTCAGAAAGCCTCCTTCCTTGTAGTCAAAAGTGGCAGCCAGCAGTGCCTGACTGTATCCTCTAGGTTCTAATTTTCTAGTGGAAGAGAGAACATCTTATGTAGACTAGGCCCAAAAATCTAAACTTCATTCTTATTATGCCTCTAGGTCACATGTCCGCCACTGAGTCAATCGCATGGCCCATGGAATGTGACATGCGTGTTTTAGACCTGCATCCTGTTTTACACCCTGAGGCCAGATTCCATGGTGTACACTTGGGTAGGGAATGAATCTCCAAGTGAAAGGGTACAGATCTGGAGAAGCCAGAGCATAAAGCTCCAGTAAATCACCCAGGAGAATCACATATCACTGTTGATCTGCACATGTCATCTCTTGAAAGAGTGTTGGGTGTCAGGGAGCAGGAATGGTATGGAGCGGTGGTGCATATGAAGACAGCCCAGGGGCTGCAGGACTGATTTCTGCAACAGATTTCTAGGATTTCTTGGCCAATTTTTGGTTGCTCATATAGCATTATAGGGAATCCCAAACCCACTTTGTACCATGCCATTCATATACATTCAGAAAGAATTCCCTTAGCACCTACTGTGTGCAAGGCTTCCTTTCCCTTCCTGTCCTTCCTCCCACAGACAGCCACTCTACCCCCAATGTTCTCTCCTTTCACTATCTGCTCTGGATGAATCACATCATGTCCCGTGGTCCTTATCAGTCCCACGAGAATACTAGAGACTGATGTTTCTTATTTCTGTAGTCACATATCCCTTTGTCAGTCCAGCCAGCTGTTCAGTCATAACTGATTAAATGCCTTCCATATGCTACAAAGGACTAGTCGGAAGAAATACTTAGATTTCAGAGGGCTGAAGATCTTTAAGTGACTCTTAAGGGAAATAAGATGCAAGATATTTACACAAGTATCTCCAATATGAGATAGAAATTGACTTGTATTATTAGTTATACATAGATAAATTCCCTACTTGGTTCAGAAAATATAATGACCCCTGGCTTCTAGTATGGAATCAAGATGGAATATGATAGAGGAGGAGGATTAATTAAAATTAGTGCTTGCATATATATTTTTTTTAATTCTTGAAATGCTCAGCATATTCCAAGTCCTTACTTCAATAAGTTAAATATATCTATTTGAAATAGCAAATTTGATTTTGATTTTTCCAGATTTTGATTATTCCAGATTATGGCTGATGTCTAATGGGAATGTGCTGCTTCTATTTTACTAGTGAAAAGATGTAATTTGGTTCTTAGTTTGCCTAATGTAGTCCCACTAGGACAAAAGTCAGACTTTATTCTCCAGTAAGGAATTGATGCATTATGTCCTGTGAATGAGTTTGTGGATGATGTAGCCCATGGGAGAGTGTCCATTCTGGAATAAATCCCACACACCATTGAGGTAGAGTTAGATTGGCTATTAACATAAAGACTTAAAAAGCCAGAAAGTTAGATATTAAGAACAAGCCACATCATTAGAGCACATGACCTTCTGTAGGAGAATTGTGGTTGATTTCTTTATCTATCTGTCCCCACTCTAGGTTCAAGGCTTGGCATATAGTTGAATTAATTCCTCCAGTATCTTTGGGGGTACAGCCATCGATGAGAAAAATTTGTGCCATCAACAACCCAGGCCACTATAAACTCTAGAGGGCAGGGCCAGGTCTGCCTGCTCTGATCTTCATTGTATCTACAGGCCACATGGCGCACAGATCATTGGTTAATGGGATTGAAGTGCCAATGACAACCTTGAACTCTCTCCAAGAGGAGATTCTTGAAGAGGTCCTTTCAATTCTATCTCCCAAATGTTCTTCCAATGAGCCTTAGTTTTTCTGAAGCATATAATTAAAAGATGGGCAGAGAGAAGATAGTGCCTGCGCAGTCTGAAGGACTCTTGACAGGGCAGCTTGAGTTAACACATGGAAGTAACTAGCAGACGGTCTGGCGCACAGTAGGTTTTCAGTAAGTGTCAGCTGGCCTATAAATGTGACAGATCTTGTTTTCATGTCTAGGTTTTGCCTGTGAATGATGTTATTCAGCAATGCATAGCCGTAGCTGGCGACTTTAATTACTTTTTGTTTTTACAAAAACCAGACCAAAATATAAAAAAGAAAAAACAAAAACCTAGCAAGGGAGGCAATAAAATGATAGAAATCCGTTCCATTGTATGAACTCAACTGCTAGCCTTTTCCTCTCTGGCAGTCTCAGCCTTATTGTCATAGTCTAAAAGTTTAAAAAAAAACTTATCAGTTTACCTGTGTGATTTCTCTGTATCCCTAATATAGGTGAGATCACTCAATAATTATCTTTCTCCTTTTGACTCACTTTACTCAGCCAAATACTTAAAGTTCCAGATCTTTGTCCATTTTTCAATCAGTGGGCATCTGGGGTGCCTCCATATCTTGGCTGTGATGAATGGTGTTAGTGGGGTATAGATCTCTTCAAGTTAATGGGATCGCTGGATCATATGACAGTTCTATTTAAAATGTTTGACATTGTTTCATAGTTAGGATATAAATTTGGTTTGAAAAGGGATATTTGGGGAAGATAGAAGGAGATTCCATCATATCTGGCTGATGACTATGGCAATTCTATTTTCACTTTTTGGAGAAATCTCCCAACTGTTTTCCATATTGGCTGCAACAAACCACCTTCCCACTAACCGTGTAGGAATCCTCACAATCCGCCAACGCTTGTTTCTTGTCCTTTTGAAGTAGACCCTTTCTTTGGGTGACAACCTACCCATAGCTGGTGACTTTTAAGCTTAATTCCAGTTTCCCTTCCTTAAGCTTTTCTGACTTTATAGTTGAAGTTTTGACTAGCCAAGAATTGGATTCTATGTGAAGGTCAGTATGAGAAAGACCTGGGTAAAGTTACCTGTTTCTGGGCCTAAAAGGTGCTATGGCAGGTGCTGTTGGTGTTCCGTCCTTCTCACCCTGTCCCAATGGGACACTGCCCTCCCTGGTGGGAGGGGTGGCTCTCGACAGCTCATACCTAAACCCGTCACTGAAGAATGGGCCTTGATGGGTGAAGCTGGCATTGAATGGGATGTTGTGTGACTCCCACCGTCCCACAACCAGGGACAGAGGTAGAGACTCACAAGTCCCCTTCGCCTCAGATGACTCTGTCTTGTTCCCTCTTCAGAGGCTCCTGTGGGATTGGGCTGCAGCTAGACTGTGACCCAAATTCATCTTCTCTGACTTCGCCCTGCCTGGTTCTCGGTTTCTCCCCCAATAAGCTTCCTAGTTTCAGACTCTTCTTCCAGGGACCCCCACCCAGCTCAGAACTCAGTTGAAGCTGCAACAGTGAAATGCAAAGTCTTGCATGTAGTTTTCAATACAATGCAAGGTTTTATTAATGATGGCAGCTGACATACATTTTTCACAGTTTTATTGTGTTCTTCACATGCTGAATTTCCTTCAGAATAGTTCTGTAGGGGAGTGATTACTGTCTCCATTTTACAGTGAGAATGACAGGAACAGATGAGCTAGCAAACATGAAAATAGGCTTACCCCCTGTCTGAAAGTAGAATGTTCCTGTTTGGTATACCTTGGTGGGTTATTCTTGAGGTTTGGAAACACATTTTTTTTTCCTGTATACATTAACGGTAATGGTGTTCTTTGCCTGAAATACAGCCTACCAAATCTGACCAAGTGGGAACATTCTGCTTTGCAGCGGCGGCAACCTGTCTGTTCAGGACCCCGGGGCCTCGTGCTCCAAGCTTGATAGTCTTCATACTGTCAACCTCCCCATCTGATGTTCCCTTTGATAGAGTTTCCAGTTGAAATCCTTGACGTGTGGATACAGAATGACTGACATTGCTTTGCCATTAACTTCTAACCATAGAAGCTTCTGGATTCCTTTGAATTCTTTTAGACCAAAAACCAAACAAATCAAAAGCCAAAAAAAGAACCCAACAAAAATGAAACAACCCATTCAGAATATTGACTCCATCTAAATGTCAGAATGCCCTTGCTTGGAGCATCAGCCATTGCAAAGCTTTGGACCGCAACTAAATATTGCAATGTGTTCTTCAGGGAAGGTTATAAGATTTCATGTAAAACTGAATAAAAGAAAGTCTCTGCATATACGAGTAAACAACTGCTCAGAATTTATCTACCAGACTTGGAAATGCCAGGAGAATCATGTTTGCCACCTCCAGGCCGCTGTCAGAGAAAGAGTAGCTAACATTTAAACATATTAATTAGTGCTAATTAATCTTCGCAAGAAGTTGTGATTTTGACTCCAAATATATGGTATAGGCTAGTTTCCAGATCTTGGAAATAATAGTTTACTGAGAGGAGGATTATGATATATATTTTAAGAGTACATGCCTATAAAAATAATTTAATTCATACTATCCATGATTTCTAGACAAAACTTACCCCAGTAAAATCATAGCAAATTGTATCATGTCCTTTATGTAACAAATATGAACCATTGGTTAAAAACACTGAAAAATGGAGATTAAAAATAACTGAGGATTTCATTCAAATCATAATATGAAGAGAGAGAGAGAGAGAGAGAGAGAGAGAGAGAGAGAGAGAGAGAGAGAGAGATATGAAAGGATGGGTGAAAGACTTTGGCAAATTACTATCCTTAAATTGGTGTGGTATTTTTTTTTTTTTCATTTATGTTTTCCTGAAATGATTCACTGCATCATAATAAAAGATAATTATCTCCTGCTTTAAAGTGTTGGTTCTGAAGTGTTATCTGTTACATGGTGTAGCAGCCTCATAATTTTGTGTGTTAGCTGGTGTGTGTTTATCTCAGTAAAGAATGGAGAATTCCTTGTCTTGCTGACTGTGGTCAGGCCCCCGTGGATGGAGGATCTGGCCTTTTGTATCCATCTCATGGAACACCGATGTCTAATCTTGACTTTACTGTGGTAAAACTGACCTTTCAGATGCATTGGAGATGGAAACATTTTGAGAGGAAAGACTTCTCAGTTCTCAGAACATGAGTTTTTGAACTTCTAAGTCCAGCGAACTCAGGGCCTAAAATTTCAAATATAAACAATTAAGTGCAACAGACACACATGTGCCAGCTTTGCTGCCTTCTCTGTGCAGATGAAACGAGCCCAGAGAGACCCGCGTCTGCACCTATCACCTGAATAAACAATACAAACTCCACCTCCCATGGAAGGAGGAGATGCTGGGACCCACACTGGAAAGGGAAGGCAGAGAGGTTCATCAGGGGTGGATGTGGGAGGAAGTGATATCTTAAGAAACTGCTGTCTCAGGAAAAATCTAGAACAGATAGTTCTTGAAGTCGACCAACCAGACTTTGATGGAAAAATATAAATTCCTTGAGAGTACAGCTGGGAACAAAGAATGTGCCTGCCAGTTGCAGTTGCCCTGGGTTCTGTTTCACTCTGAGAAACTGAAGAGCTGGGTCTGAGCAAAGACTCCCATGGAACAGCCATGTTTGCAGGCAGCTGCTTGTCACTGGGGAGCAGAAGAAAAGAAGGAATTTGCAGTAGTACAGTCTCATAGTCTTTTTCTACCTTTTTTTTTTTTTTTTTTTTTTTCCATTACCTGGGGAGATGTAAGATTAAGCAAACTCACATACAAAAAGTTGGGTCACAGAAAAATTCCTGCTCAGCTGACTCCTTCCCCGTAGGTAGTTGGGGAAGACTTGCCTCTTTCCATGAGTAGTTACAAAGGAACCAGCACAAAATTGTGAACAGATCATACAAGTTATAAAGCTGGAGGAAGAGAGCAGGAGGAGCAAATGACAGTTGCTAGTTGGAGAGGTTCAGATGCCTGAGGGGAGCTGGGAACTTGCTAGCAAGACCTTGAGAAAGCGCCCGCCCCGCTCCCCTCCACACCTCTGCAGGCCCACTGTACAGAGACTTCCAGCGAGGCACTGGGGGTCAGGATCACAAATCTGGAGATTTCAAGTCAGAGCAACTGGGACTGAGGCTGGTGGGTAGCTGGTCGTGAGACCCCCTGTGCTCAGTATGAAGTGGAATTTGTAGAAATGGCCACCGTTTACGCTCAAGTGGAATGGGTCATACATACCTCCCAGGCACCTGTGATCTCAGAGACACATGAGAGAGCCCTCAGGTGTTGCCCTTCCCTCCCACAGCGGCAGACTACCTGCGTGACAGCCAGACTCAAAAAGACCTTGCCCTGTTAGTGTTTGTGAGAGACTGTCCAGGGGCACAGGGAAGAGGGACATTTTAAGGAATCCTAAGCAAAGAGAAGATGATCAGTATCGGCATTCTCCAGAGAACCAAAACCAACAGGATGTGTATGAATGTGTATGCATTTATTATAGAGATAGATTTGCATGCTATATTGATGAATATCACTATATTGATATAAATGATAGAGAGATGAATACTCTGTCATATATCTATAATATATGCATACTATATATCTCATCTAGCTTTTCTGTTATAAATTTTATCACCTATCCTTCCTATCCTTACATCCATCTATCTATTTACCTGTCTGTCTACATCTATGTGTATCTATGTACATATAGATACTATATCCATCCATCTATGTGTCACCTATTGAGATTTACTTTAAGGAGTTACCTCACATGACCACAGAAACGAGCATGTCCAGATGCCGGGGAGTAGACCGGCATTCCTGACACCTAGGAGAGACCAGATGTTATAGTTCAGGTCTGGAGGCAGAATTCCCTTTTCCTCAGGGAGGTCAGCCTTTTTTCACTTAAAGACCTTTACCGGATTGAATCTCTAGCATATTATAGAAGACAATGTACTTTACTCAACACTCTCCGGACTTACATGTTAATATCACTTAAACTGGCCGTCACCTAGCATCGAAGATGGGTGTGTGACCAAGCATCTTGACTCAGTCAAGGTGATGCATTAACCATCAGGACCTGGAAGCAGACAGCCCATTGGTTCCATGCCCCTGATTATCTTTGGAACTTATGCAAATCCCTAGGGCGAGAGGGAGACCTGAACTTACGGTGCCCAGAGAAGTGGGGTTGAAAGGACAAATGATACTCAGCCATTGGTGAGATAGCCACGTGTGTAGAACACCCAGGGATGTGAATTGACAACTGTCTCAACTGACCCTCCACGCATTGCCCAGGCTGGTTGAGGGCCTGGAGTGTCCCCCTTGGTCGTCTGCTTGGAGGTCCCTGGCCTCCACTTGACTTGGCCACACCTGCTCTGTGCTGCAGCTCTGCCTCCCAGAGACCCCAGTGGGGCTGTGCCCCACCAGCCTGTAGTGATGACTCACTGGAAGCCTCCTCCTTCCCTCCTGGGTCTCACCTCCACTTCCCACCTCTTCTGTTCCCTGGCCTCTCCTCTCAAACAATGCCATGTCCTCCAATCCTTTCCTCAGGGTCTGCTCTGAGGAAACTCACCAGGACCCTGTGAACTTTTTAAAAATCACATAGCTGGTGCTTGATGAATAATCATGAGAGATTCAAGTCAGACACTTAGAAGAGCATAAACCCTCAGGTTATGAAAAAGATCTGTCTTAAGGGTGGCATATCCCTTGAGACCCGTTTTCCTCTTTTTCATTGTTATTGGCCTTATTGGCGGTGAGCAGCCATGCTGACATTTCCCCTAGAAATGTGACAGCCTATCAGTTCCCTCTGCCGATGTCGGACCTGCACTCATTTTCCTACAAACTAAGAGCCGGTGTTTAAGACTTCTGGGGAGAGGCCATCACCTCTCCATCCTGTAAGTTCAGACTCCTTGTGGGAACTGTTGTGAATGAAGTCTGCAGCGCAGACCCAGACACTGCCTCTCCAATCCCTTTTTCTCATTCTGTTAGCTCAGTGAATACTTGCTGAGTGTTGGAGGAGGTGGGGATTGGCAGCAAATCAAACCAGGATATACTTTCTTGCAAGGAGCAACACACAGAAAGGGAGCTTGGAGCAGAGACCGGAGGAGGCGGAGGGACCGATGGGCACAAATCAGGGAGGAAGCACTCGCTCACGCTCTCGTTCTAAAAGTAGGAAGGGAGCCAGTATGGCACAGAAGGATGAGGAGAGGGGGCTGCATCGGGGTGGTGGGGGCAGCAGGTCCTTGGGACCCAGTGTGATTGTGGCTCATGTTCTCTCTGATGTGGGGAGTCACTGGAAGATTTTGAGCAGAGCAGGGACACGCTCTGTTGAGTCGTTTCCCAGGGCCACTCTAACTGCTGTTGAGTGGGGAAGTCAGAGAGAGAAGCTGAAAGCCTTTGGCAGGAAGACAAGAGCACTCGTTGGTTATTAATCTGTGACATTTAGTTAGAAAACAAACTTGAGACAATAAGCCAATGGCATCTTCATGGGTGGAGGAGGGAGGATGCGATCATATCATTACTTTGTCAACTAGAAAGCTGCTTAATTGCACAGTGGCAGCTGAAGACTATTGTTAACCAAATACAAAACCATTTCAATTAAGGGGCAGAAGATCCAGCCAATGAAAGGGTCAAGTTCTCCTGGGGAATTGCCTTGGAAACCAGATTTGCTGTCCATCTTTTTTTTTCTGAGCCATTCTGTGTCCTATGTTCCTATCGGCATCTGGAAGTGGAAGGGTTCCCATCTGGAAGTCCAGCGATCTGGGTTGTCACAACTCTGTCGGGTGACCTGGGGGCACATCACACAGCTGCAGGTGTGCGGGAGGGTGTGAAGGTGTGCGGGATATTCTGTAGATGTGCAGGAGGGTCTTCGAGTGTGTGGGAAGGTCCCTCAGGTGTGTGGAATAACAGGTGCGCTGCCGCTCCCTGTTTGAGGTCTCTGTGAAACTGCATGTCACCTGCACTCTTAGCTAGCGAGCCACCCTTGTTGCAGGGGCCACTCCTTTGCTTTGCCCTGCCATGAAGGAACAATGCCTGGCCTTGGAAAGGAGGTCACGCCTTGATAAATGGAAGAAGGGAAGCGGTAGCTGCGGTGTGTCTTGTTCTGCAGCACTGGAAGCATTTTGTAAGCACTGGAAGGCGGGAAGACTGGGATCCTCCCGTCATGCACAGACCTCTTCTGTGAACTGCCGGAGCGCAGGGCTCCAGAGGCTCGGGGCACACGTGGAGGGAGCAGCAGGGATTCTAGGTTACATGTCTCCAGCACCCGTGGGCAGCACTCTGTGTGTGGTCAGAGGAGGGTCCTCTGGAGAGGACCCTTGATCGGAGACTCCAGGGTGCAAGGAGGACCTGGGAGAGTCTGTGAGGGGTGCTCAGAATTGGGTGCAGTAGGAGAAAATGCCGCAGTCCCTCTCAGAACCCCCTGGAAACATGCTGAGCAGTGATTGTGAGATGTTCAGAGATTAGTAGAGGCAGGTGCAGCTGGCATAGTGGCTGAACACATACATTCCAGGGACCCTAGTTCAAGTCAGGGCCGGGGGAAGCAAGCAGGATGAACGACAAAATAAATACTGCTGCTTTCTCTTCTCTCTACCTGCCTGCCTCATTCCTGCCTGCACCTTTTCTTTGAAAAAACAAAACAAAAAGATCAGTAGAATTGGTATCGGCTCAGCACAGCAGGGGTGCCTGGGCCCTGTGACAAGTTTCCTGCAGGGAAGGTGGAGGATGCTAAAAGCATCTCCCCTCAGCCTCCCATCTGTCTGCCCTCTGCCGGTGGGAGTGCCAGCCCCGTCATCCACAGGGAATGGGAAGCGTGGACTTTATAGCTTGGGGACAGTGCTCAGCCACGGTTCAATGCCCCTCTGCAAGTTTCTTGGTGGCAAAATTTGGAGATGTGCTCCCTGCAGTTTTTCAGAGGGTCTCTAGCAGGACTGATTCCCAGTGGTCTAGGACCCCTCATTCATCCATCCATGTGAGATTTCTGGGGTGGCCCTAACAAAGGTCCACAGACTGGGTGGTTTAAACAGCAGAAGAGTGTCGTCTCCCAGTGTGGGACTAGGTGGCCAGGACCAAGGTGTCAGGGCTGGGCTCTTTCAAGGCTGCTGTGTTTGACTTGTAGATGGCCAGCTTCTCCCTGTGCCCCCCCCCCCCGCCCCCCCATGGTCTTTTCTCTGATGTCTCTGTGTCCCCATCTCCTATCCTTGCAAGGACACCTATCGCACTGGATGTGCCCCCACCCATAGGACCTCATTTTGCCTTAACTACCTCTTGAAAGACTATTGTCCACTTATTGATCGCATTCTGAGGTAGGGGGTAACACAATTTGTCCCTGACCCCTTCCTTTATGGGCCTGTCTCTCTTCCCTGCCTCAGTCTCCCCACTCCCTCCTGCCCTCTGAGTTTCTTGTCACCATAAGCTACTAAGTCCTAGTCCTTCCTCTTCTTAGGTCTGCTTTAGGGGGAACTAAATGAAGACAATAGGCAGTGGTAAACTGTGGATCACTGCAGCTTGCAAAGCATTTAAATGCATTTTAGAAACGGTGAATAAACAAAAAATAAAGACTGCTACGCGGGTGTGCAAAACAAAACATGACCATGGTCCCAGTCTCTGAACCAGATCCTTTTTACCTGTTACCTTATCTGTCCCTATTCCTGTCTTGTGTGGGGTGTGTGTGGGGGGGGCGGGGGGGTGTAAGGAGACCATCCTTTGAAATGTAAGAAACACACATTTTAAATAAAAGGAGGAAATCATCTGTGATAAAATCCTGCATCCTGAACTGAGGCTTCAAGGGGCTCTTACATCTCAATCTGAGAACGTGAGTCATAGTTTCAGTAGCAGGAGGCTGAGTCATGCCCGTGCAGATGGGGACTTACTCAAGGGGACTGTCACTCAGTTTAAGGAAGGCCTGTGAGTGACATCTGCTTTCTGCCCTGCGTTTCAGGGCGCAATGCCAGATTCTCCCACTAGAGGGCATTGCTGCTATGGAAACGAGAGAAGTGTGATTGGCCCCAAACTGGAGTTAGGAAGCTTGCTGCCTGGGGCTGGTGTTTCCAGTTGAGATCAAGGACACCCCTTTTGTCTGAAACACACCTATCGCGGTTGGGTGCAGGATGCTGGAATTGATGACTGGATTCAAAACTGATGGCACAGGATTGGAAGTGTGACTTTTAGAGACATGGACTGGGCATGTTGTTACTATGTCTTCTTACTCCAAGCTGTTCTCTGCTAAGCTCCCCTACAAGGAGACAGAAGGGCACTGAGCCTCAAGGCTGAAGACTGGAACTTGAGTGGTGGTTCTGATCCTTTAGGGCACCTTGAGTTTAAACAAGTTGTTTAAATGTGATGTCTTCCCATTTTCTATGCTGATGGAATGATGGTGATGGAATGATGGCGGCGGGCCACATTACCAGAACACTTCATGAGCTTCTACTGAAATTCTACTAGCAGATATGCTTTTCTTTGGTTTGGATGGCCTCTTTACTGAGCATGTTTTCTGGGAATGGCACCCCACAGTCATCAGGTATAAAACTGACAACATTTTGCCTGTTGATTTTGGAGACTGGTGATTTGGACTGAGAGAAGAGCTAAGACATGTTGATTTGGGGAGAGAGGAGACATTGTAGTTAGGACCAGTGAGTTTACAGGGTCAGAGCATCCGGCCCTTGTCTCAGGTAAATTGTGGCTGCAGAGAAGGACAGAGAGAGGGGGAAAGACTGAGACAGAAGGGGAAAAATCACCTCACATTTGCCAAGAGCAGCCAGGTCTTAGCAATTGCTGGAGATGGCATCTGTGTGGTGGCCAGTGTATTTCAGTGGTTAGCATTTATTGAAGGTATCTTAATAGCTATTTAAAAACACAGAGAAAAACACATTTCCATAGTACTAGGGCAGCTGGAGGGATGGGCGGCACCTCACCTGTGCTGTGTCTGCCTTTCAGCTGCAGGATGCCTGCAGGCAGTTCCTCTCCTTCTCATTCATTGTTTCAAGCATAGTAAGTGCTCTGGAAGTGTCATAGTAAGTGCATGAGTGGATGGATGGTGAATGAAACCTTGTGAATAGAGGACCAGGATGCTCAAAGTATGGTCTTTGGCTCATTCCCTTCGGAATCACCTGGCCCTAACAGGCACTTACATGTATAAGACATTGTCCTAATTCCTTTTCATAAATGAGCACATCTCATCTTCACTCCTTCCTGTAAGACAGATGTGCGTATTATTACCGTGACTCGACAAATGAGAAAATAAAGACTCAGAGTGGCTCTTTCACCTGCCCAAAGCCACACAGCTAATAAGCAGCAGAAATGGGATTTGAGCCCAGAGTCAAGGCTCAAAGCCACTCCCGTGTGTTGCTTCCCTCTGCCTAAAAAGGGATGAAACACGTCAATATATGTGGGCAAGAACGAGCCAACAATTCAAATTTTAAAATGAAAATAAGAAAAGCAATAGACTGATCAGTGTATTTAATAAGCTTCTATCTGTGCTCAGAGAAAAAGTTTCAGAGATGCTTGTATGTGCTCAAGTCTCGGAAGGAAAGAGAAGGCAGCCACGCTCTTGGGTGAACCGAGAGGGGCATTCGTGGAATGGGGTCTGGAGGGTGACAGACATTTTTGCAGCATTGTTAGTGTCTTCAAATGAATAAACCTTGGCTGTTGTCTTGGCGAGTGAAAGGATCAAACACGCCAGTCAGAAAAGTCAAGGTAGGCCACAGTTTAACAGGCACCAGGAAAACACATTTGGAAGAGGTCCTAATGGGCTGCCTCAGTTTCTCCAAGAGCTGGTGTGGAGCGCCAGGCTCTGGGGCGGGTTTCATTGCCGCTTCTTTTCTTCGGGGCACATCTGGCTGGTGGCTCAAGGCGCCCCTCTGGATGTTTGACAGCACTCTCAGCATTTCAGAGTTCTCTGTTCTCAGCAGCCCCCCTTCTCCGTTCCTGGACCGGCTGCAGCAGCCTCTTTTCCGCCTCCTGCCCACCTGGTTTCTGTGCCAACACGGGCATCGCCGTCTTGTCAGGTACTCACACGTCTCTTGTCTGCCTCGCCTCAGGCCTGCTGCCTGTCCTAACAGCACGATCTTTATCATGGCTCCAAGCCTTTTCATTTTCTCTTGTTTAGAAGATTTCTCTATCAAGCAACCTTCACTAATGGGTTTATTTTTAATGTATACCAGCACTACAGTCCATTCATTTATTAAACATAAATAAAGTTCATTCCCTGTTAGAATAAGAGACCGATGTCAATGGCAGGGCTAACATTCCCTTCCTGCAGCCCCGTTGCCCCCGCAATCAGACTACGCTGGTTCCCCGGTACCTCTCCAGCCCGCTACTGTGATTAGAGCTCCT
Source organism: Solenodon paradoxus (assembly GCA_004363575.1). Lineage (NCBI taxonomy): Eukaryota > Metazoa > Chordata > Mammalia > Eulipotyphla > Solenodontidae > Solenodon > Solenodon paradoxus. The sequence continues at coordinate 26,026 of RJWH01003830.1, read as the reverse complement.
GGGTGAGCCAGTGCCTGACAAAGACAAGGTCTGTTTTATAGCCCCAGGTTTGAAACTCTGTCCCTTAGGTCTTGGCCAGAGAATCACATTGTCTTAGATGGTGTCAGAGCCTCCCCCTTCCTGTCAACCACATGAATTCTGCTTGGACGATGGGATAAGGAGAAAGTGGCATCTCTCTCCAGCCCAGCGGCCACACCGCTTACCCACAGAGGGGCCTCACTCCAGCCTCTTCATTTCCTTCTTTTGCACCGCCAAGTGGCAAAATAAACATTCTGTTTGGCTTTTGTTAGAAATTGAACCAATGCAAGTCACCCTCTGTATTTAATGCACTAAATTTATCACAGACGTTTCAAGTCTATCCTCCATCATATAACTGACTGACACACATCTTAAACTACACAATTTCAGGATGCAGGGATCCTGCAATAAAATTTTTAAAAAGAAAATATATGCTAATAAACAAACGTGTGTATGTCCATGTGTGTATATATGTGTGTGCATTTATTACATGTGTGTGTAAATATTTAAGCAAGAGACTAGATATTACCTTTGACCCTATTTATTCATGTACTTGCTGTTAGGGTCAGCGTTCGTCCTCCCAGAAACGCATACACACACCAGTCAACAATGTAAAATCATAAGGAACTTTATTTCCAGCATGCTGGGGTCCGAGCCGCATCCAACTCAGTGGATCTGGTCAAGGACCCCGGGTTTATTTTTTAACAGGTTTTTATAGGGTTTCATTACATAGGCTCGCCAGAGTGCTCGCTTGG
>RJWH01003830.1:0-25153 GCA_004363575.1 Solenodon paradoxus | reverse complement strand
CATTGTGGATTCTGCGTCTGGAGCCTGTCAGGGTGTGGTTTGGCCTTTACACTTGCTATTTTATTTTTTAATTGGTTTTATTGAAAGATAAACATTAACTAGGTTGAAGGAATATTTGGTAGTTAATTTGCATCTGTATAGAATACAGTAAGTTCACCTAGTTCCTTTTTTTCTTCACTATGCAATGAATCCCCTTTACCCTGTTTGCCCCCCACTGCCCCTCATTTCTTCCTGCTCCCACTATTTGCTTTGCTCTTTTATATTCTACCTTCTCCCATCTTTGTGCTGCTCTTCTCCATCAGTGAGCTCCAGGAAGTGCTCACAGGGGCCCATTGTTCTCTTCCTCCTCTTCCTCATTAAGCTCTTTGGTGGCTGCCAGGTTAGGTGGTCATTTTGAGCCCATCCTGCTGAACCTACATTTGGAGACTGGATCTCTGGAACTGCTCTGTGCAGTAGGCCGTCTACCAACCACCGTCCCCTGAGTCACATGGGCCACACTTCAAGTAGACACTGAGCTAGCAGTTGTGACAAGGGGAGCTCACAGGCAGACATTCCCATCATCGCAGAGAGCTCACGGGAGAGCTCTGCTTTAGAGTCCTCTGTCTTTGTTCTAATGAAGGTTTCAATCTGATTTTCTGTAGCCACACAAAACAAGTGTGGCTCTATCTGCCCTCTTTCCAAGTCCCAAAGTCCAGTCCACTTCCTCTGGGCAGCCCCTCCTGTGGGTCATGCCACAACCCATGCCAGAGTGGGTCTCCTTCTTCCCTCCCTCCCCTGCCTGGCTGGGGAGCAGGAAACTGCAACTTCAGACCAGAACACATCCCTACTGCGTGTCTTAGGAAGTTTCTTGAGATACAAAAGAGAAGAAATATTTTAATCATTGAATCTGTTTAGGTCTTCCCTTTCTCTCCTTACACTTGGAAGAATTGCCCTCACCTGCCCCCGTTCAAGTTGGAATCTGCTGTGTGGCTTGGCCAATGGGAAGGACATGGAAACAGCATGTGTCTGTTACAAGTGGACTTCTTTAGAGCCTGTGCATATTTAGCTGAGTTCCTGTGCCAGGAAGCTGCTGCCCTATCGGTCGGGAACCCAGAGGAGGGTGACAAGGGGCAGAGTCACACCACTTTGGTGGACGGGACTCTCAGCCCGCAGGAATGTGCTTTTCCCTGACCAGTGAGTCAGGGCTGTTATTTCAGTATCAAGTCTTCTAGCTTGACCCATACAGAGAAATATCAAAAAAAAGGGAATCCAGAAAAAAGCGTGGAGCACAGGCTAAGCTGGCAGACCCCGGAGGAGAGCTGGGCAGGGAGCTGTCGGCAGGCAGCCACGAGGGAGGGCCTGAGGAGCCACAGGGAACTGACATACCGGGGAGTCTGGGGTTGAATAGACTGATGATGAAGGCAAGTCAGAAATGAGTAAAGGTAATGAGAAACTCTGGGAACAAACGTTTTAAAAACAGGATAATAGTATATGCATAATCTCCGTGGTGAGTCATTTCACCCAAGTAGCAAAACAAATCAACATGGATTACTGACAAGCAATTTTAAGATCAACCTCAAGATCTAGCAGGAAAGGCGAAATATGAAAGTTGTCTCACTTAATTGATGAATATGAAACACACATGGCAGAGGTTGTAGGTAGGACAAGAGGAGGAAGGTGATGGAAAGAAGAGTTTGTTTTCAACTTAGAAGTTATGGTATATCTATGAACTATCAATTGTCAATACTGCTAGGGTTGAAAATGCAAAGGTAAGTGATAGAAAAAATCTCAAAATGCTGAAATATCATTAGAGAAGGGCAGGCGGGAGTGTGATAGGAGGAATTTGAAAATGTGTGGGGATGGCATGGCAAAGGGGAAGGGCTTCACATGTGTACTGTCCTATAGTCAGTGTAACCAACGAGATCCTTTTGTAACCATATATGGAGACATATTGTGCTGCCCTAACTGGAAGCTATAAAGCATGGAGCCTCAGCTTGATGCAGGGCCGGTCTTTGGATTCGAATCCGTTGAGCCCTGGCAGTGAGATAAACCTTTCTTCCAGATAAAGCCTTGGTGTCCCGTTTCCTTGCTGGACCTGCAACAGGAGTGGTAAATCTTCCCCTAGATATTGGCAGACCATAAATACTGACTGAATTTGATCTAGTTATCAAGTTCAAGTCATGTGAGTCTTTCAGGGGTGACAACCAAGAATTGGACATGGGTGTCTGCCGAACACGGCTGGTGCCATGAAGGGAAGGCCAGGAATATTGAGTCCAATGAATATATTCCATTGATTTTAATTTAAAAATAATAGACTCTTCACTCTGCGACTCACTGATTTATCTGCTGCTATGTTTTTGTTGAAATGAGATTCCCCAAAGTTTCCCTTTTCTGATCTCCATTCACAGTCTCCAGAATGACTCATTCTTCTCTTTTCCCTCATGGGACAAAAAGAAGGACTTGGACTGTGATACCTTTCCTCATTTATTCCACAGACAAGGCAGACCTCCAACTCGAGTCAAGTTTCCTGGACTTCAATCTTAATTCTTTCATTGCATGGCTGTATGTCTTTGGGCAAATGACTCCACTTCTCTGTGCCTTGATTTTCTTCTTTGTAACAAGGTAGAGAAACACAGTGGTAATAGTTCCTTCATATGTATTATGGTGATTAAAATAACTCATTTAAAGTAATCCTAGAGTGCCAGAAATATGATGAGAACTCACTGAATGCTAGCTGGCCTCTGCCCTCAGAACTCTCTCTAGTGCAGGAAAAGAGCAGAGGTCAAGCAGAGATCAAACAGAAAGACAGGCTTTCTGAGGGTCCTGCCGGGCTTGCTGATGGCCTTCATGTCTTTTATCATGCACTGAATCCTCCTATCATCCTTCCACCTCAGCTTCTAGGCCACATGACTTTGACATTCAATTTTTAGAAACATCCCACCCAGCCTGGTAACACCTGTAAGACAGACATAAGGCCTAAGCCCTTATGAATAGAATCTCAAATGTCCCAACTCTCCCTGCGTTGTAGATTACATTTCTGATATCCTCAGACATAGGAAGAACTACTCAAAGTATTTAGAATTTCAAAATAAAGGGCAAGCGAAGGTGTGGCCCTTTTTAGAAGAAATCTTAAGCACTTTCTGGGTCTCCTGTTAATGTCCCATTTCGGGATGAGTGCAGTTGTTTTCCAAGCCAGGTTACTTTGCATTTTTGCTTCAAGTCTGTGTTCTTTAAAAATATCATGACATTTTGCTTCTGAGACAAAAGTCAAGTGCCCCCCCCCCAAAAAAAAAGTCACCTCTTTAAATGTGAGTATTCAACACTTAATTTATCAACCCAAACAAGATCAGCTGCCAGGATGCTAACACAGTTCCTTAGTTTGCAGTCTTGCAGATTTGGGCAATATTCCTCAGTCCTGCTCTACACCTATGAGCTTGCTGCCTCAGTAGGGTCGAGAGCAGTTCCAGAAAGAAGCCTCCATGGGCATCTTTCCCGTCCGAGGGCCTGAATGCAGCTGCAGGGCCAGAGGTAGCAGGTCGGGGATTTATTAAGAGGGGAAACCGGAAGTGGGTTGTGTAGCGGGTGGCAGTGTGTGGTGGCGCAGCATCATTGGAGAATTGCCTCTTGATCTTTCTATGGTGTCTGGATGGGACAGAGGGTCACAGTGCACACTTCCTTCCCTGGGCCCCTCGGGGGGGAGTGTGTGGTCCTGTTAAAGACGCTGTCTTCCTTCCCCTGGGAACCACGCAGACACGTGAGTAGAGGGTTCACAAGCATGGGTGTGCCTTCCTGGCCCTGGAACAGTGAAGAATGTCAAAGCTCACTAAGGATCAGCATGGCGAGTCTCGAGCATCAGTCAAACGACTTTGGTCACTTTGTATGAGGATGTTGGGAACCAGAAGGGCCCTGATTCTCAAAGAAGCTACTAAGCTAGTAGAGACGAAGTTGACAGTTGTCTTCCCCTCCTGGGAAATGCAGTCTGTAGGGTGCAGGGAGGGAGACAGGTCAGAGGGCAGGGAGGAGGAACCTTACTCTATTTCCTGCTCTTGGTCTTGCCTAAAGGGAGCGGCATAGCTGTGCTTCCCAGTGGGAATATACAGTCAATTTCCTTTTCACTTGAGTTAGTTTGAACTAGGCTTGTGTCTAACTGTGTTATACACACACACACACACTTGAGTGACATGACCATTATTTTAATTCCCATCATATCTGCCAACAGGACCCATCAGTGACATGAGGAGGCAACCCAAAGTCACGTGTGCAGGTTGAGAAGGCAACCTCACAAGCAAACTCATTCTTTCCTGGAGGCGTTGGGATCAGCCCAGACTTCCAAACAGGGCCCCTCACCCTGCGCGATGACCATGTGACTTCTGGAGTAGACACCGGCTCACTTGAAATACACATGCATCCCTCTGCCTTCCTTCCCTGCTGACGGTAGTACCTGTATTTTATCCATTAACTGGTGTTGCTAGAACACAGATCCTGTTGATTTGGTGGGACAGTGGTCACTGTCCAGTCTGGAAGACTGAACAAAGGTTTGGGCCTCTATGATGCTGAAGATTATTCCAGAGCTTTGCTGTCCTCAGCTGATCCCTAGCCTTCAGGATAGAACCTCCATCTCCTTCCATGGGCATTCCTCAATGTCAAGTCTTGCAAGCTTCAAGTGTGTCCTTTGGGGGACACAAGATGGTGGCTCTTGCTAGGTCATGGCCTCAGAAGAGACTCAGATGACACTGGAACCTCTTTAGATGCCGCTACAGCAGACCAGCAACGAGAAGACCACGGCCCATGGCCTCCCAGCTCCCCCGGGGTGGGATACCTTGAAATCGCAAACCATCAGTCAGCTCGGCCTCCATGAGCTTCTGCCTCCTCCAGACTCTTCCAGACCTTGCATACTCAGAACCCCTGTTGGCAGCGAAGTTTCTGCTCTCGCTAAGCTCTTGACCTTTCTCCAGTCTCATCTCCCTTGGCCTCTTTCTTCTCCACCATCTCCTGGAGATCAGCCGCTTACTTTAACTTCACACCCAAACCACGCGCCAGGCTTGTGTGTCTGCTTGTGTTTGATTGAAGGTTGGAGGCTCTGGAGGGCTTTTCTAGCAGAGCTGCACAGATACATTCAGTAGATGAAATGCACTAAATAATGAAAATGTCTGCCTGCTCAATGCTCTTGTTGACTGCATGCTGCTCGTTCCCCCTTCTCCAGTCTTCTCTCCTCTCCCTCCGTCCCTCTTCCAGATCCTGTTTCTTCCAGCACAGTTTGGCCCTTTCTGATGTGTCTCATCAAGGCCTTGCCTTTGCAAAAAAATTTCCAGTCCAGTTTCCCTGCCTCTGAGAATCTGATACTTGATACTGATACTTGATCTTGATACTTGATACTTGATACTTGATACTTGATACTTGATACTTGATACTTGATACTTGTTCTGATGGTCATTTCTACCGTGACACCATTCACGTTCATTCTGTCTCTCTCATGTGTGTTATCTGTACATAGGTGTGTGTTGAGTGTGTGACACACACCTGCTACATCTCTGCCTGTTCTATGTTATATCTGTATTTAATCTAAGTCTGTATCTAAATCTCTCTCTCTACTCTGTTCAGGTATCTTGGCTTCCCTTAGTCACAGTACCTTCACTTGTAAAATTAAGGAGATAAACTATGCTATTTCTAACATCCAGTCAGCTCTAGCTATTTTTAGCATATATACTGTGTATTATATATATATATATATATATATATATGTGGTATGACATGTATTTGGTGGTTAAAACTTACTATTCATTTGCACATTTGGCTTAAGGTTTTCCCATTGTTTTAATGTTAAAGTAGGGTGTCTTCACATATTCAATGACCGTGAAATGTTACAATAATTAGACAATTATCTTGAATTCTAAAACACAGTAAAGTTGCTATTTCTATCTCAGAGTTCACTAGAATTATTAATATGAGCTCAAAGAAACCGGGAGAATATTATTAATACTGAAGGGAGAAAAGATGGGCCTGTGTGTTCGGATGTCCCGTGGGCTTTAGGTGACTCTGTATATCCCTCAGTGAACTGCCCCAGTGGTCAGCTAAAAATGGACCTCATTTTATGGTGAGCCGGAGCCCGAGTCAGCCAGGTCTTCATCTTAAAATACTAGGTTACAGTAAAGTTTTGGGGTAGGACATTTCCTTGATATTATGTAAGTATTGTCTGAAGTTGCCTTTCTATGAGTCTGATTAGTTTTATAGAAAATCCATCAATTTTAAATAGCATGTTAGTACTAAAAAGAAACAACAAAAACCAAAACCCTAAGCAACCAGGCATGAGTAATTACTGTAAAATGACGGTTGAACAAACATGTTTTTGCTTGATTTGATTTTTATGGATTCCAGTTTTTGCCTTAAAATAATGATCATTTTTTGTCAGAGGTAGAGTGAAAAGACCAGGTAGGTTTCACTCAGGGCATCAGGTTCGCACGTTCATGAACTTGATCCAGCAGCTCAGCCTTGCAAAACAGCTGTCCCTCCTTCTGACCTTGGAGGACCAAGGTCAGACAATATACATATTGTCTATCCTGAGGACAATAATGCCGCCTGAAGGGGGATTCACGTAACATTCAGGTGATCAAAAATGCAAGCAAGCAATGCTCAGCTCTGTTTTCTTCCCTGTCCTCCCCTCTGAGCTTGTCCCATCCAAGTCCATCCATGAGTGAAGCAGGAGCCGAGTTTCTGGGGGTCTAGTGCCCCAGACAATCCCTTTGTCCCTAGCACTCTGAATTTCTTTCTCTGAAAGGCAGCTTTGTCAGTTCCAACCAGGAAAAAACAGCCTGTTGGTAATTTAGTAGCAAGAGTAATAGAAGCCGCGAGTTTGGAAAGAGCTGGAAATCTTCAACCACCAAATGAAATGAGTTTAACAACTGCAGGAAGCACTGTCACCCTGACTCTTGAAGAAGAAAATGAGGAGATGGTGTCCCAGGTTCCAGGAATCAGGGCTGCCCTTTGTAACTGGAACCACAGTGGAGACACAGCCACTGTTGGAGATACAGTGGTGACAGGCAGACACGTGTCCTGGCTTCTTCCCACAGCACCTTTCCCTGGATGAACTGAGTTGGAAACCGCTTATCAGGGAAGCTGAGAATGTAGTCCCTCCAGCAAAGTCAGTGGGAGGAGGGCAAGGAATGGGTTGAAAGCAGAGAGTCAACAGGGGTGAGTCCTCGTGTGTTAGCAAACACAGTTTCTGCAAGAACCTACTCTTACCAATATTGTCTGAGTTCTTTTCCCCATTCGGCTAATAAAGATGAAGCATCACAAGTAGGAACAGACAAAAAGAAATTTGTTCTTTGACCCAAGAGGGAGAGGAAAGCTGTGTCTAAAGGTCTTCCACCCTCCTGGGCACATGGGAACTAGGTTATATGGTTTTCGCAAGAGAAGGGGAAGAAAGTGTTGGTGTTGGGGTCTCTGACATCTGCAGACTTCCAGAAGAGGGGAGAGCATTCTAGAAACATGGATATTTAGTTTGGACCTGAGGGGTCATGGCACAGAGGGGTAGGGATTGCATGTGTCCTTCTTGTTTTCCCGCGTTGCCTCTTCACCTGCAGATTAGTTGGTTCCCTTCATTTCTCTCATTTACATTCCAGAGCCCAAACAATCCAGCCACCATCTTTTTTTAATCTTTGGCTGCAAATTCCATTCTCCTCTATAAACTAGATCGTTATGCAGCTCTGGTGAGTCTTAAAAGCAGCACAACTAAGTAGCAGGTTAACCGTGTTGAGGGAGGGTCAACATCAGGTGATAATCCTGGCTGACCGCTGGCAGCACGTCTTTTAGTACCTGTTATACTGAGGAACAGAAGCTGGAACTCGGAAGTTGGGAGACCAGGATGGGGGTGCGGGGCAGCAGCTGATATAACAAAATTTAAAATTGTGTTCCCAGAATACAAATAATGTCTCTGAGTCTAACTGGGGAACTTGCTCACTGCTCTGGCAGAGAGTCATGGCTCCCACCCCTGCGCCGTGGTCAGAGTGGCGTCCGTCCTGTCCTGATGTCGTCAGGGTGCCTGCCAGTGTGGAGAAGGTCATAATGAAACCTGATTCTTGTCTCCAGGATTTTTGATACTGTGGAGAAAAACATGCACATGAACACTCTTGAGACGTTTCCATGACAATTGCCAACCCTTTCTAGTGCCCTGTCCCCTACTTTCTCACCTGCTTTCCAGCCGGGGTCACAACTAAGACAGGTTTTGTTGATTTCATTTAGCACCCCCGTCTTTCCATAAAAGCGTGATAAAATGGAGATAGAAAAGAGGGAACGTAAACCATCCAGGGACATCAGATACCTCCATCCCAGAACCATTTATCTATATCTGTATATTGATAGCAATATCAGTATTGATATAGTGTATATTTAGTATATGAAAAGATCTTTGTATTATATGTAAAATACATAATACATACCTCTGTGTATGTATGTGTGTATATGTATGTATGTGTGTGTGTGTATATATATATGTTTCCCCCCAGTTCTTATTTGACTTCTTTTTAAATGGTAGCACTGAGAAAACTTCCTTGAGCTCTAGAAAGACTGATTTTCTGTGAGGCTGAAATTAGTCAGAATGATTGCTTTTCACTCTTGTCTATGGATGAAGCATTGTAGGTGGGATTTAAGATAGCATTATTTGAAAATGAATTTCATTTGTATTAAATTGCCAAGTGAAATAGTCTGCCTTTTAGATATACAATGTGCTGGGGCTATTGAGAGCATTTCATGGGACTCAAAAAGGCTGTTTTGGACTTATTGATGTATTTGACCAAAATGCTTCCTGTTTTATAATTATGGATCCGATATATTTTAGCGATGCAAGAAACACAAACAGCATTTAACATGCAGGTGTGAATGCTTTAAATGTCTGTCTGTTCCTGTACATTCCAGTTATATAATAGCTACTTCTCAAAATATTTAGTCACTTGATTTTATCATGATCTTGACAATAAAAGCTTTGTTATATTCAAAGCTGTCATTGTTTTTCAGAACTGGAAGATAAAAGTCATCCTCTTTTGCTTATTCATTGTCCACCCACCTTTGCTTCCTTTAGTTCCCTTCTTTATTATCATTGCTAAACCGGAGTGCAATTCCACATCCCTCCAAGCGTGATGGCAGTGCAGTGAGCTTGATAAATGCTCACCTGCTCTCACCACCCTCTGACTCAATAGTCTGCTAAATCTTGCGAATGATGTGTTTGGAGTGAAGCGCCCGCCCATTAGTGGGTCAGGATCTGAACAGTCTACCCTCTTATCACATCCGAGCATACACCTCTCCCGCTGCGGAGCAATCACGTTCATTTCCCGAATGTTCCAAACTCTCCTTTGCTCTGTGCCTTTTTCATGCAGTTCCAGCTTCCTGAAACACCTTTCCTTTCTCTGTGCAGCTGGTTAGGTCCTAGGAGCAAAATGTAGTGGAAAGAGGTCAGACTATACTTAGCTAGACAACCTGAATTGTTTACCTTGTTGCTGACTTTTATGTGCTTGTTTCTTTCATCTGAAAAATGGCTTTTATTTTAGAAAAACACTTGGGACTTAGAAGTAGATGCTTCCTCAATCGCTGTTTGCATTTTTCGGAATATCGCTGCTATTCATGACAATATTGATTGTACTGCTCACATGTAACTTTTCTTGAAAGCCTTTCTAGGATTTGTTTTCCCTCTTTGTGCGCTTCCTCTAACTTGAAAACCCCTTCTTGCTTTTAGTCATCATTCTATTGTTTGGGAAGTGTTGGTTGATTTTTCCTTTCATCACTGGTCAGCAAACATGATGGGACGAAGATTTCATCTTGATTACCTCCACACACCTTGGTCAGTGAGTGAATGAATGACTAATTCTCTGGGCTCTGCTGGCTTTCCATTAGCACCATCCATCATGACTAGCAATTACTAGTTCAGAAATAATCTCAAATACAATGAAGTGACAGTTCAGATATTTTTATTAAACTCAGTGTGCCATGTCTATCACAGTGAAGGAGTTAATTCAAGATGGCAGCAAGAGGAAATGACTGTGTCTTCATCCTGTGGGTTCTAGTCTTCCCTTGTTTATTTTCCAGATAACACTCATCAGTGATGCAGCAGATGTTGTCAGTACCCTGCTTTAAACACATCAAGGATTTCTTAGTATACCTAGAATAAAGACCACATGACAACTCGTGGTCTCAACTGGCGGCGCTCTCCATCCTTTTCATTGGTCCAGCCGACAGAACACTGCAGGTCCCTCTATCATCTGGCCTTTGCACTTAGTGTTTTGTTCCCTCACCTCTTCACTTGCTGTCTCCTCTTTACCCTCCCATCACAGTTTAGACCTCATTTCCTCTACAAGGTCTTTTCTAGCCAGTTTTAGGCAGCATACCCTGAGCCTGCTGGCCTCCCCACAAGCTCCCATGATTCTCAGTCACCACACTCATTGAACTTTATGGTACTTAGTTGCCGAATGTCTATTCTTTTCACCAGTCTGATCTTGGGAATCAATCTGTCTTTTGATCACCGAATCCCCTTAACTTAAATGTCAGTAGTAACCTATAGTAAACATTTCATTTTAAAGTCTGATGGTTTAGAAAGCATTTACTGAGAAATACGCATCTCTAAAGCTTGATCTAAAGTTGTGTCCATTTCCAAACACAGGTTGTAGGCGTGTCTTTCCTCTCATCCCTGACACCCAGGCTTGTGGGAGAATCTTTATTCACTCCTCTACCTGCCTAGCTCCCTGGAGAATGGGGCCCAATTTGCTGGTCACGGTGATGTGTCAGCGAGGGAAGATTTGGTGCAGTGCAGGCATCCCGTGATCATGAGGGTGGTCCACCTTTCTGACTTAGAGTCGGTCATGTACTCTGCAGCACATCCTGGGATCTTAATTTACCTCTCTCACATCTCAATCTATATCTCTTCTATTTGAGCTTCTGTAATCCTTTCCTGTAATCACACACACCTCTCTCACCAGATGGGCAGGGAAAGTAAGTTAAACTGCTTTTTAGATTTACTCTTTCTATCCAGAGATCTAAGTGTGGGTGGTTGGGAGGGGGAGACAGGAAAGAGAGAAAGGGGGATCCTGGTATAACAGATTTATTTCATTGATTCTATAGTTATTCAGTTTTACTGGATTTTCCTTATCCCAGACAAGATTTAAGATGTTTTTATTTTTACACTATCCACTCTGCTTCATTACCACAGAAAATTGAAAAATACTGTCATACCATCATGCAATGCTCTGGATGATAGACGTTCTTCTCTAAATTTTCATTTTGATGTTTTTATTATTTTATCCAATTTTTCAATGATTTTTAGGCACTTGCTTAGAAGATTAAAATTGTCTCTACTCTGATTATTCTTCCCTCCAGACCTAGGTCATAGGTTTACAGATGTCACTTAATAAATATAAGCCCTTCCAGGGCTCCCAAGTACCTATAGGATGAAGGCCAAACTCCAAGCCTGGCATGTTGGATCCTGTAGCCAGATAGCCTCAGCTTCCTGCACTAATTTCTGTGGGTCATTTTCTCCCATGCATTGAATGAACATCAGCTGTATAGAAGGCTCTATCCAAGAAATACTCTGACAAAACAACATGATTCCATGGAGCTCACAATTTTAAAAGAGGAGACAAAAGTGATATCAAATAAATACGACTAAAGAGAAAAGGAGAGACTTTCTGATTGTGAGTATGTGCGTGGGGGGTGATGAGAGTACTCAGTGCTGGGTGGATGTGATGCTCCCTCGAGAAATGGCACACGCATGAGAGACGGCATGACCTGAGTTGTTCTCTCATGAGCTTCACATGATAGAAGGGATCACAGAGAGTCCAGGGAATGAGTCAATAAAATAGAATTCAGGGCAGGGAGGTGTGACCCTCCATGCAATTAGGGACTGTCAGAGCGAATAGAGTGCAGACAACCTCAAATGGCGGAACTGGATTTCAAAGAGGAAGAGAGGATTTAAGATGCCCGTGTAGTTTCCAGTCTGGTTTAAGGATGCTCCAGCTTCAGAAAGAGGAAAATCAAGAAGGGGGTCTAAGAGAAGAGTGTAAGACAACTTGACTTTGAGGACCCAGTAGGACATCTAAGGGAGGTGTCCGGGGATTGTATGGGCAGAGGGGTGGGGTGTAAGGTGGGGTGGAATTTAAAGGACAGATGGAAGTTTGGCCTGCAAGTCATAGATGAGCCATAGGTGGAGAGAGAATGTTCAAGAAGAGAGTGTGGAGCGGGGACCAGACTACTGGAGGTGCCAGGCCAGCCTTCTGTATTCCGCCCCTGACATGGATTACTTGACTAAATGCTCCTCATGCCTGGTAAGGTCTCCAAATGCTTCGTGAGCCTCGGATGCACAGGAGGCCTAAGCTAGATGCTGCAGGTTACAGAAATGGGTCCTGCACCCCGCATGCCTTCCCCCTGCGAGTTGTCTTTACCATCCTGTCCACACTAGGGTCCACATTGATCTTTCCCTCTCCTACTCTCCGAAGCAGATCCTGCTCCCTGTCTGACCTTCAGCACAATGAGTCCTACTATTTGTGTTTGTGTTGTTGAAACTCTGCAGCATCTCCTCATCCCACAGGCCCCCTGCAGAGCAGACCTGCTGCGTTCTGGTTTGAGTTCCCTCAAGACCTAACACAGTGTCTCCCACACAGTTGGTCCTTGGAAGTCTCCATGAATCTCTCTGCTTTTATTGACTAGCATTCTTGCCTCCCAACCCCCACACCCAACCCTTGATATCTGTTGGCTCCAGCTCTTACAGCTTAAGTTTCTGGTGTGATGACTCAAAAGTGTAGATAAAATCATAGCCTTGTTATGACTCACAAATTATAGAGACAATTTTAATAGAGAGACACTGCTGCTCACCTTGTCATTCAGAAGAACCAAAGTGCTTTCATGTGCCAACTACATGCAGATGCCCTAAATGCTGTGCTGGAGAATGAAGTGATAATTAATAGCTCAGTAATTCATCACCCCACTTCGTCCCTGGTGGGGAGTTTGGCGCAGTGGCTGGTGGTAGCATTGTTTTCCTTTTGTTACAGTGACAGCCCTTGAAGAGGAATCTGGACTAATTTAAAGATGTCCATGGATTTAGGATCCTGGAGACAGTCACAGAGCAGCATAAACTTGTGGAGCAAGGGATGAATGGTTCCATTTCAAGGGCCAACTGTGCTTAATTAAGAGAGGGACATTCTCAGCAGCTGAACACTTATTGAGACCTACTACACACGAGGCACTTTACTATGTGGCATGAGATTCTGGGCCCCCGGATGCTGCATGCACAGGGAACATCACCTCAAAGCCCGACAGCACAATGCAGACGTAGAAAGGACATTGACATTTCTGTTTCCTCCCGTACCAGAAGGAAGGCAAATACACTTAGGCAGTTTATTTTCCATTTACCCACTCAGCACGCAGATTGAATGTTGATTTCTTAGCAGATTGAATGCTGATTTCTTAACGAAAGAATACCAACGTAGTTACTCTTCAATTCTTTTGAATTTCACAGGTCTCACATCTCACCCGCCCCCTCCTGCTCTCCAGGGAATAGCTTCACTCATCCATTCAAAGAAGACGGTCTCTGATCATGACAAAGGTCCCAAATCTAGATGACTAATCGTGACTCTTTTGAATTTCAGAATAAGCAGAGGCTAATTCATGGATGTGTACATTTTCCTTTCTTGGCTACAAAGCGACATTTGGTAGGCATTGTCTTTGGTTAGCTCCTACTTCCACTTCCCCAGAGTGTTTTGGTCTGGGTATTAAATGGTCTCACGCAGATGGTAGGAAGAATACTGCCTTTAAATTTAAGATGCTTTAATAGGCTTGTCTCAGGTATACAGCAGTTTGATTAATGGAGCATCTGGAATTACCCTTTCTGTCCAGGAAATTTAGTTGGCTCTGTTAGGTTGGACCAGTGTTCACTTATACCCAAGGGAAAGAACTCCACCGAAGGCCCACATGTGAAGCCTGGTTCTGTTTCTTGGCTGCTGTGTGACTTTTGGCAATTCTTATTTGACATCTGTTTCTTTACCTATAAAATAGGAACCATAAAGAAGCCTGCCTTTCAGGGATAATATGAAATTTAATTACATTTTATAACAGAGTCCATATCCAATGGCTTCTCACCATTTTGGTTCTCTAATTCTGTGTCACAGGAAGCCTTCACAGTTGAGTCCATTAAGTCAGTACTGTGTTCTTATCAGCCAAGATTCCATGAATTTACAGGCCTGACTGGATGTCCCCTCTACTCCCTGCTGTGTTGACAGGGGTCATCTGGGGGCTCATTTGGTCTGGAATAGTCTAAGATAGCTCCGTTTCATGGCTGGCAGTCTTGGCTGCTGTCAGCTGGAGTTTCCGCTGAGGCCATTGCCTCAACCACTGGGATTCTGCGTGTGGTTCCTCCATGTGAAGTAGCAGCTGGATGTGCTGAGTGAGTGGCCCTGGCTCTCACAGAGAGCGGAAGCAAAGGTTGCCAGTCCTCTTGGTGCCGGCACTCGAAGTCCCGGAGCATCACTTCCCTGTCTTCTATTGGTCCAAACTCTCCCACAGCCACTCCAGACACAAGGGTGTGGAAGCAGCTCTACCTCTTGATGCCTGGAGGACATGTGAGCAAGAAAGGACACTGTGGGGCCACCCTTGCATACAAGCAACTGCTGGATCCTCATCCCATAGAGAGCCTGCCCTAGGCTCCTTACCCTGACTTTCTGGAGAGGGTCTCCTCTCCCGCCCTCTCCACCCTCTCTATAGTCATCTCGCTCTTTTCAACTACACAAATCTTGCTCCACTTTGGGTTTCTAGCACTCGCTGTGTCTTCTTCCTGGAATGGTCTTACCCTTCCTCTAGCGACCAGGTTGTCTTCTTGAGGGACCAGCAGGCTCGCTGGCTGACTAAATAATTGTTAAATTCTAAACAAAAACCAACTTGACTAAATTGTTTTTAAAGTATCACCTGAAGGTCACAAAGCTGATTCTGGCCCAAGGTGATAGCCTCCAAAGCTCAAATTATTGTCACCAGTTCAGAGTCAGTCATCAAGGTCTTGGTGGCACCCGTTTCAGGTCTAAAAATTAAAGAAGAGAAATCTCAAGGTGAGAATTACAGATCCATTTGGAAAGTGAAATTGAGGCAAGAAATAAGAGAATTATTCTAACTGACAACATTTCATATTAGATGTTACAGTTGGTTCAATGTAGAACATCTGTAACATCACACACAAAATACAACTAATCCTCTGATGTTTTGGCTCTTGAGTCTCCTAGAAAATGCTGCGTGATCTATATCCTTTGAATATTAATGAAGTAAATTAGCTCCAAAAATGCCCTATTGTGCCTTAACTCCAGGATCCTGACATGACTCATTAGACTCCTGTTGATTTGAAATGTTAAAGTGGGTTTTCTTCCTTTTCATTTTAATTAAATAAGGTTGCCAGGCTTTCTTGATTCCCAATTCGTCAAGACTCCCAAGAAGAATGAGAGGAAATAGCACCCTTTCCTGAACAACCCTGCTGAGCTTTAGTCTTTCTTGAATCAACCCAGAAAACATTGTTTCAAGACAAATGGGATTCAAAGGCTTTGTTCTTAAGAGAAAAGGGGGGATGGAGGGAGAGAGGGAGGGAGGGAGGGAAGGAGAGAAGGAGGGAGGGAGGGAGAGAGAGAGAGAGAGAGAGAGAGAGAGAGAGAGAGAGAGAGAGAGAGAGAGAGAGAGAGAGAGAGAGAAGAGAAAGTGTTCTTATATGAATACAAATGGGCTGGTATGTGGATTGGAAAATGGATCAGGATGGTTTGCTGAGTGATGTGAACTCAGCAAACACAGTGAGAGTTCTCTGCCACCCAGCTGAGCTACACCTGCAGTGATTCAAGGGCACTTAACTTTTCCATCTCAATGAATTGATGTGCAGTCATAGAGACCCAGTGCAAGATCCTACCTGCGAACCTTATCCTCCAAACTTCACAGAGCCAAAGAAGACATATAATTTGATTTCTTTCTTTTATTTCCAGTATGAGATGAAATCATCCTACCCTCAGGTTGTACTTTTTGCTCAGTTTATAACCACATAAATACCTTCTGAGACTGTGAGGAACAGGTATGGAGTATGAAGACCTGGAGCAGGATGGTTTTGAGTTGCAGACAAACGAAAACAATTGCTTTCTCCATGAAGTCCTCTCTACACTTTACACTGCATTATCTTCTGTTGACAAGGGAAGAGACTTATAAACTAAATCAGAATCCAAAAGACCAGTAAAGCAGCCTCTCGCCTGCTGACACCGTGATCCTGCTTTTATAGCTGCCCAGCCTGTGATGTTACAGCAGCCCAGGCCGCCTACGACAGAACCGCACGCTGAACTGTACACGGTGGAATGATAGTGAGGGGCAGTCCCTACATCATCATAAGGCCTAAAACACGGGGGCTTTTAATATGATCATTCTTTCTCTTGATCTCACATGCTTCCCTGATACACCATGATCTTCTTTCTACTTTTCAAAATTTTTGAGCAACAGTGTGTGTGTGATGTCCTGCATCTCTTGGTAACTCTAAAACCTCTGGAGACCTCTGTCACCACACATGCAACAGCAGTTGGAAGCAAGAACAATCTGACCACAGAAACATGTCAGGGAATCTCTTCAGGGCTGAAGAGCTGAGGCCAGAGTAAGGAAGCGTTCTTGGGCAAGAGTTGGAGGGAATCCTCAAAACCGCCTTTGTCATGCTGGCACCCCAGCCTCTGCCCGCCTCTCTCGTTTCAAGGTTTATGACAGGTTGGACTCATACGTTCAAGCCATGGTTTTCTGAGAAGCTTGGCTGCCATTGGTGGTGTTTGCCTATTTCTGTGGTGTAAAGGCTCCGCCATGGCTGGTTGGAAACTGCTCCTCGGTGCCCTGAGCATGGAGTTGGGACGACATGATCAGAGGGGGCTCTTGTGATTCTACACCAGGCAACTCTATGAACACTTTTCAGTGTCAGGAGCTTTAGAAATGACCTCATTCCAAACCTTGATTTATGGAATTTAACTGGAGAGCGTGCAAGGCGGTGATGGGAAGGCTAAAGAGCAAGCCTCCAAGCCCCTGCTTCTCTCCCTGGAATAACTCTTCCTCTCTCTTTACATCAGAGCGTTCCATTTTAAATGAAGGTGCACACTGGGTGTCGGGTAGGACAGCACTCGAACAAAGTTACTCGACCACCCTTTAGATCAGCGTTTCCCAAGCTGGCATGACCTAGAATGAAGATTTCAAAATGCGCTGTGCCCTGGTGGGGCAACTGTTGGGCTTGCTGCCTCCGGCTGGGTGCAGTCCACAGACATTCCCAGGACCTGGGTCTGTGTCCCGGAGCAGAGGGAACAATCAAGATGAACAACTAAAGAGAATAAGTGAAAATGCTCTTCTTCCTCCTGTCTCTCCCTGCCTGCCTGCCTGCCTGCTTGCCTGCCTGCTCACCTTCATTCCTGCCCGCACCTTTCCTTGAAAAGAACAATGACAAAAGATTCCAAGATGTGTTACTATTTAGTCTACAACAATGAAAAATCAAAACCTTTGAGAAAACTGTTCCTTGTATATTGGTCACAATATACAGATGTATATTAAATGTTCCCCCAAATCCTGATCCAACTTAGTTGTGATTCACTATTTTCCAAACAACATCAACAAGTGAATGTTCATCATTTAAAACCTCCTACAGCACAAGATTCCATGTAATCCTCTTTGGGGATAACTTTTCCCAATTTTTCCTGAAGGCGTCTTGACCCTTGACTGAAACCCCTGCTGTACAGATTAGAAAAAATCCCTGGGCCTTGAAATTAAAACAAAACAAAACAAACGAAAATAAAACCAGGATTCAAGCTTCACATTTTTTCATACTTTAACATCTTTGCCAGGGGAATCCATCTTAAAATTGAAATTGTTTAACTGGAGGTAATGTTTTGTCATTGTATAATAAAATAATGGTGCATCTTGCAATAATATATCGAGATCAGCTTTGATAAAATATGATTGTACTTACATCCATTCAATAAATATATGCTCTACACACCTACAGACCTAAGTCCCATGGACACTTACAGGCCCCTTATTCGTATTTGTTCAATGAATAAATGAGACTTTGTTGTTCTTAGATTACCACTTTAACTGAGATATGGGACTCAGTCCTCTTTCACTATTTAAATGCACAAACACATGTGCACACACACACTCATATGCATAAGCACAGATGTGCCAGTACACACACACACACACACACACACACACACACACACAGATTCAGAAATCATCTCCCCTAACAAAGCCGAATGTTGCTCCACTCCTCTTCAAATAGTTCATTGACCATTTCCCAACGGATTCCAGAATGGTTCTTCTCTTTCCCTCTTTCCTTTTTATTTTTTCAATTGAAGTATCTCTGACATATAGCCTTGTGTGGCAGGTGGACAGTGTTGATGCGATTCATTGATGCATTGTGATGTGATTGCCATTGGTGTGATGTCTCTCCAGCATTGTCATTTCTTTTTACATAATTACATAATGGAGGTCTAGTCACTGAACAAGTTTGACTCTTATAATGTAAAATTGTTACCTGCATGTCTTACACAGTTTGCTAGATCTCTAGAACCGATTTACTTGTCTTTGAACGTTGGTTCCCTTAAACGATATCCCTCCTGTTCTCCCAAGACCCTCCCAGGCCTGCCTTGGTGAGCACCATTTTATTCTGTTTTTATGAGTTTGGCTTTTCATCTTCCACTTATAAGTGCACAATATAATATTTGTCTTTGTCTCATTTATCTTACTGAGCTAAATAATGTCTTCAAGGTCCTGTTGTTGCAAATGGTGGGATTTCCTTCTTTCTCATGGCTGAGTAATATTCATATATTATTCATATAAACTATTTAGCTATGTAACTACATCGATTGATCCTCTACCTACCTACATACTTGACTATTTATCTAGATATCTCATAACTATTTTTTAAATCCATTCATTGGTTGATGGGAACTTAGCTGGTTTCCATATATTGACTTTCAATGCTGCAGTCAACATTGGAGCACAGATCTCTCTTGAGATCCTTTTTCATTTACATTGTATATATACCCAGAAGTGGAATTACTGGATCATGTGGTAGATCTAATTTTAATTTTATAAAGAGCCTCCATATTATTTTCCACAGTGATTACTCTCTCCCCAAACAAGCAAGTTCATGTTCAGACAGTTCTAGTTGTGAGACCCTTATCCCACAATTGCACTGGCAGTGACCTTATCGCACAACATGTCAACCTTTCACAATACACATCCCATCACCTCTGTTACATGTGACCGTTGTTGGAAGATTTAAAGAACATGAATTTTCCATTCCACACATCATTTCTTTCATGGTTTCTTGAATGCCAAGATTCCTGAATTCTTCATCAGGATCTGCCTCCTTAGGTATATTCCAGTTATTAGGCTTGACTTGAGGGTGTGGCTGTAAGGTCTAAATGCTATAGTACAGAAATAGATTAGCCTCACCAAGGTCTTATCTTATAATCTCAAATTATTTTATTTGTTTATTGTCTCAGTCTGCCTGAAAATGAATCCCTTGATGACTTGGTTCTTTATCTTTCTGTTCACTTTTTTATCATCAGTGTTGGGCTAATAGTAGAGCTTCAAAAATGTGTTGACTGAGCCATCCTTTCTCCAGCATTCCTCACAGACACATCATAGTCATTCATATCTTTTGTGATTTCCCTTGGTAAGCTTGAATGCTGCTTGTCAGAGATCCAGCAAAAATACGTTTTAAAGACTCTTAATTCAACTTGGCTTTCACTTGCATTAGTATCTCTTGGTGTATGAAAGCTTAATCATATAGGGCTAAAATTGGTAGATTGATATCTGTCCATACCTACTGTCTCCAGTCATCTCTTTCAATCCGAGTTAAAAACTGAGCAATGTCCTTTCTTTCCAGTATATGTCATCCTTTCTAGGGTTGACAGGTAGACTTGAGAGGATACTCAAACTGATTATGACTGCTGGGCCCACAAAGAATTCGGTACCGAATGTCCCAGACCTGCCTCACTAATCTGACTTGTGTTTTTGGAGACACCCTGATTCTCCTTGATCTTGAGCCTTTCCCAATTTTGTGTGATCGAGGTGTAATTAGTTTCCTGAGAAGAGGAGCCTTGCTTGATCTCTTCACCACTGTATTCAATTTTTGATGATTGCCCTAGCAATTGATGTTGAAAATTCAGGAGAATGTCTGTTACTCTGAGAGTGCCCTTGACCTTCAGGAAGTGTCCTTTTCCAAGGAAATTGACTCTCTCTGTACACTGAGAGCCATAAAGTGGAAGATAAACCCATGGAGGGTTCAAGAATTCCAAGAATAGAGGTGTGGGAGAGATTTGTGACTGGATTTCCTATCATAGAATATTTCGTGGATGCTAGAAGTTAGGTACTTGCCATAACCATTTGGAGGTGTGTCCATAATACAGTATTTGCTTAAAAAAGAAAGCTGTATTTGAAGCGCAAATACTAAGATGGATTTAAAAATTTAAATGTCAAACTCTCTGTGTGTGTTTGTGTGCGCACGCACATGTGGGCTTATGCTGGTGTTACAAACAAGTTGGAGTGATACTCTGCAGGCTATTAGCGTTCATTAGCATGAAAGAGAAAGTGGGATTGATGGCAAGAGTTTTTTGTTATGTGTATTCATATTATTTATTAAGTGGTTGTAACAATTGTTAGCATGTTTCTATTTAAAAGATTAAAGGCAAAACAAATGGAAAGTCTAATAACTCCTCAGGAGAGGAACCAAAGCAAAGTTGTGGAAAGTGGAATCTTTGCACATGGTCTCCCTGTTTCTTTCTGTAATCCCCCAACATGGTTGTGGTTTACATACAGCTGCATGGGGTAAAATCCAAAGTCTTTGACTTGGAAGTGAGCCTTGAACATCATTGTAGGTCACCTATGGTTCTAGGTGGGTTTTGTGGTCAGGAAATCTCCTGGAATAAGTGAAAGAGAGCATGTCTCTCCTTTGCTGTCCAGTACTTGAAAGGAGACCACCGTAGAATTAAAACAAAACAAACCAAGAAAAGCCATGTGTATGTGTGTGTGTGTGTGTGTGTGTGTGTGTGTGTGTGTGTGTGTGTGTCTTTGCATGTCCACATCTGAGCACGCAGGCAGGATTCTGAGATGAGGTGATACTAATGACATTAAAAAACTGTTGATAAATTAATGCTCCAGCTGAGCCATTGATATTATAACAGATTTGTCTTTGGGGATTTTTACTTTTTCTTTCAGCTAATTCCAGCATTTGGCAACTAAATTCTCCCCTAAGTAATGACTCAAGTCAAGAAATGGTCTACAGTATAAAGCACCAGCACGTAGGATGTCAGAGTCTGGATGGTGGGTGGGGAGAATGCATGAATTTGAAACCTGAATGACTGCGAGCAACTGAGGTCAGCCCCTCTGAGCCTGCTTGCTTGTTTGTCTCAGAGGGCTTTTTGGAGGATCAAAAAACACATGCAAACCTCACCAGTGAAAATTCTCTCAGCCTCACCTTTTATTTTAGCCACTGCTGACACAGATACACGAGGGCTTGGACCAACTTTACAGCAATGTGACCTGAAGCTCACACACTGTCTCTCTAGTTCTCAGGTCTCACTGTCAAAGTGGTGTGGGAAAGTGACTGGTACTCACAGCTTCACAATCTGAAGTTATATGGTTGCCCTTGACCAAAGGGGAGATGACAGTTATGATCATTTCCTAGGACTCTGGAAAATTAGACCCTGCATTGTCTAGCCCCTAAGGAAGAGCCCTTATGGTTATCTGATTCCATAGAAACTACAATAGTTTACACACACACACACACACACACACACACACACAGGTAGGAGTTGTGATTACAAATCATAATGCAATGTTTGAAAACCATTGTGTTCAGATGTCCTTTAATCATCTAACTGAAGTTCTCTTGATTGAGTCTCTGGGACCAGATCTTTAAAAGATCTGGATCTGGGGCACCGAGTTATATCACACCAGGTTTTTAACTCCTTGCAACAAACTTCCTCAAAAATGTATACAAATATGTTTAGGTTAGAGAATATAAATGTCCAATTTTTAAAAACCCATCCAGTCTGCTATTATTCATGGTGTTACTGATGATGTGCCCACTGAGGGATCATGGAGCTTCCTTTCATAATGATAGGTAGGATCTGTTTCTTTCTAAGGACTGGCTATGAATGTATAAAAACAATTGCCTTGTGATCCAGAGCCTGTGTGGTCTGTAACTATTTAACTGGAGTCACGATTAACACCAGGCTTGGGAACTGTTATTGTAATGAGCGTTTGGTATGAAAGGATCATTATTTTTTAAAAAGTTTAGGAAGACTTAATATGCCAGTTGGTTTCTGTAGACAAGCTAAATGACTTAATTATCGCCATTAGATATCAGGTGTTGAAATTGTGGTACAAATTGCCTGAGACTGAACTTTTCATGGAAATAGATGTCATCAGAGAAAGGGAGGAGGAAAGGGAGGAATTAAGACACCCTGAAGGGTCCTATTTCTGTTTCATGTCATTGAATCCCACGTAACTTCCTCTGCAGTTGACCTGTGGCAAGTATTACTAATATCCTCTGAGTTCATTTTCCCATTTGCCTATTAAAGATGGTGCATCACCAGTAGGAACCAACAGAAAGAAATGTATTCTTTGGCCAAAGAGGAAGGAGGGAGCTCATGCTCTAAAGGTCTTCCCTGTCCTTGCACATGTGCGTATAGATTTGTGATTATTTGTAAAGGAAGGAGAAGGAAGGGGGTAGTATTTAGATCTCTGATGTCTACAAATTTTGGGAAGAGTAGTGTGGCATCCCAGGAAAGGGATCATGTCTATTTTGGGTTCTAATTTGTCTTGGACCAGAGCTGTCATGGGGAGGGTGGGGAATGAATATACCTTTCTTCTTGTCCCTTGTCTCATTTTTGCCTCTATATTGTCTGATCTCAGTTGTACATACCAGAACCAAGAGAATCCAGCCGCCATCATTTTCTAATATATGGTGTAAATTGCATTGTCTTGTGTAAAATTGGCCACTTAGGTAGCTCTGGTGTTTCCTAAAAAGAAGCCCACCTGAGCTACATGTTAGTTTTAGTGTAAGTGTTTTGAGGAAATAGCAAATACAATAACAAAAAGAACAAAGGCTATTTATTCCCTGGCACTGGTGGGAATGTCATGGGTCCTCTGAAGCACAGCTTCCCTAGGGCTCCCCTGCAGCTGGGGTTGGAGGCATGAAGGGAGAGAAGGGCCCTCTGAGAGCTGCATGCATGTTCTCCCACACCTGCCCTATTGCTCTGCTTAGGGCCGCCTTCTCATGCCCCAGGCCTACTCCCTTCTCTGCCTCCTTCATGTGATTCCTCCGGCTGCTTGGTGCCTGGTGTGTCCTCCCACAAACATTTTGCTACTTCAAATCCTAAATGCTCTTCAATCTACCCAAGTCACATGGTCACCAGGACAATTTCTTACCGAATTTCAGCTCACTGTGGAGTTCTGTATTGTTATTCGTTGATGGCTATCATGTAGTTCCCGACAGGTAGTCACCCATGAGGGTTGGCTCATGTTGGCTCATGTTGGCTCTGCCTCTTTTGTGTAGATGCACAAGCATTTTGGTATAAAAAACTCAGATGAGCCTCAGTCATGTGTGACAGAAAAGTCAAGAAGGGGTGCTCTTTCATGTAAACACACGGTCTAGGGCTGATATGTTTTGACAGTTGTTGGGGACCCAGGCTTCTACTGCCTTGTTGCTCTGTCACCTCCAGTATACAGCTGTGGTCGTTAGTATTGATTCCAGTTTTACCAAATAGTAACTGCATTTCTAGGATAACATCCATGGTCCGGAGTCTCAGCCCCCTTCCCACTTGCCACCTGTAAAAGAAGAAACCACCACCGAAAACTTGCATCCAGGAACATTTCTTGGGATTATAATAGTAAGGAAGCAGGAGTGACAGGTAAGGGGTGGTGTCACAGGAGAGAAAGCCAACACAAATTTGTGTTGTTCACGTAGGCTACCAGTGTTTAATTCCTCTGAGCATTTCCAGGAAATATTAAAGGTAATTTTACAAGTAGGGCAAAATCATGATTCTCATACAGATAAAATAATGAACATATATTAAGTTTTTAACTCATAATTCATGAGAGAATGAGACAGATATTTTTCCCATTTCAAAGGGGAATCCAAAGGACAATCACTTGTATAGATCAGCAATATCAAAATAAAGGTGCGTATAAAGGCAGAAGCTCCTTTTGCCCCAGTGGGAGAGAATCTTGGACAGGACAGAATTTGTTTGTCTATGGACAAGAATCATTTTGCATTGCTATGAGTGATCTATAATTTATAGCAGAGTGGAATAGCCTTTACAGAACCAGACAACCCTGATCAGACACCCCGGGGTGTCCTCCAGGGTCTAGACAATGCTTTTTTTCAGAGAAGCATGCATTTTTTCTTTAGACCCTAAGGAAACGTTCAGATCCGTGATCCCCTCTAGATCAAAGGTTACCTGGTAACTCCAGTGAGCACTTCTGAGTACCAGTCACTTTCCCACACCAGTGAGACTTGAGAACTCGAGGGACATGGTGTGAACCTCAGGTCACACTGCTGCAAACTTGGTCCAAGCCCTCGTGGACCTGTCTCAGCAGTGGCTAAAATAAAAGGTGAGGCTGAGAGGATTTTCACTGGTGAGGTTTCCATGTGTTTTTTGATCCTCCAAATAGCCCTCTGAGACAGACAAGCAAGCAGGCTCAGAGGGATTGGCCCCAGTCACACAAGGTCAGGAAACTAATGAGGTTTCAGATGCATAGTCTGTCTCCCTAGCACATATTTGTAGATGCTTTTCTGTTAGAACTCGCATCTCATCTTGAGCCATTGCTTAGGGTAGATTTTAAATGTCAAACCCTGATCATTGCTAGAGAAAAGCTAGAATTCTGTGAAATAAAGAGGAAGAATTCCCTAAGGCAGATCTGTTAAACATCAGTGGTTCAGCTGGAACAAAGGCTTATCAGTGTTTGTTTAATGACAGGAGTATTACCTGATCTCAGAATCTTGCAAGTATCCTCCACCCACCCCACCCCACCCCACCCCACCCTACCCCAACACTCTCTCTCTCTCTCTCTCTCTCTCTCTCTCTCTCTCTCTCTCTCTCTCTCTCTCTCTCTCTCTCTCTCTCTCTCTCTCTCTCTCTCTCTCTCTCTC
>RJWH01003829.1:100696-132405 GCA_004363575.1 Solenodon paradoxus | reverse complement strand
GGCTGCAGGGGAGGGACGGCAGGGTCCTAGGCCGCTGAAGCAGGGCTGACGGTGGTTCTTGACCTGACTCTGCCTCAAGCTAAGTGGGGTGACGCTGGGCCGGATGCCGCTGAGCTGCCGGCTGGTGCTGCGGGAGGTGGGGGACTGCCCGGCAGGCCCTCCAGGACCGGCTTTCCCCTGCAGGGAGCTGCACCTCCAGGGCTTTGTGAGCACGGTGATGGACTTGAGCATGAGGAACAGCAGCCAGGTGATATCCGTCTACGAGGACCCCAACCGTCTGGGCAAGTGGCTCCAGGTGAGGCCAAGCCTGGGGCCTGGCACCCGCAGCGGGGGTGAAGCAGCCTGGAGCAAGGAAGCACACCTCACAGGCTTCCATCCAGCCGTCCTTAGGACTTCCTGGAGGCTTGCCCCACGACCCCTGGCTTGCCCCACGACCCCTGGCTTGCCCCACGACCTCTGAGGGACGGAGCCTCGAGCCAACTCCTCCCCATCCCAGCATGGCCATCCTGGAGGACCAAGGCCCTGTTCTGCTCTAACAGTAGCTGAATGGCTGCCACCTACCCCGCCCCTTCTGAGAACGGAGCTAGAATACCTGGCCCGGCTCTGGGATGAGTCAGGACACAAATGCCATGAAAGAAGAAAACGAGACCATAGAGGGAGTCACTAGGCAGACTCAGCAGTTGGGTGGGCAGGAACCGCTCACTTTCAGGAAACAGCTGACTGAAAAATCAGGGATTAGTGGGAGCCCTTGTCCTGGTGGCCTTGTGGTCTGGTACAGCCCGGGCGCAGTCCACATCCAATCCCAGGGTCCTGGTTCAGCCACAAAGATGAAGGACTCTGCCTGCCTGCCCACCTCCATTCCTGCAGCACTTTTCCTAAAGCCTGCCGGCTCGAGGAGCAGTGACTGGGGATACCTGGGGTGGATGGGAGGACTGGAGGACCAGAAGGGCTGGCATGGCCAGAGCAGTGAATGAAACAGCAGCTAAGAGCTAGGTCAGATAGGAGGCGCCTTTGTTTAAGGAAAGGTGCAGGCGGAAGTGAGAGCAGCCAGGCAGGAAGGAAGAGAGGAGGAAGAAATTCGTTAGTTCTTCATCTTGGTGGTTCCTCCCAGCCCCGGGCCTTGAACCTGGGTCCTTGGGATGTACGTGGACTATGTCTGGTGGCCTTATCCACTAAGCCACCAGGGCGCACCTTAGGAGCCTTCTGAGTCCATGTAAGGAATGGAAACACCACAGCCAGATAGGACGACGTGGAAAGAAAGGTATAAATTGGAGTGAAATGCTCCGATGTAGGTTTTTACTTATTTTCTTAAAGGAAAGGTGCAGACAAGACTGAAGGCAGGCAGAGGCAGGCAGGGAGAGGAGGAAGAAGCATTTGATTTTATTGTTCATCTTGCTTATTCCCCCGCCCATGAGACTCAAACCCAGGTCTTCGGGATGTATGTGGCCTGTGCCCGACTGCTCTTCCTCCAGGGCGCACCTGATGGAGGTTTTTGGAAATCCTTCTGGCTGAGAGAACAAAGGTCTTAGGAGGCATGAGAGGAGGTGAAAATGGTAGGGACGAGAGCACAGTGGCTTCCCCACCCACTGTGCGACCAGAGAGGAGAACTCTTGGAACGTGTTTTGCAAAGTCCACAAGGTTCGCCGATTGGGTGCAGGAGATGAGGGAAGGAAGAATTCGAGTGACTTGGATTTTAAATTCGAATAAGCACAGTACCAGAAAGTCCCAAGAATGGGGTGATTCCTGAGTGACGGCTGCGTGAGAATCAATGGGAAGACAGGCTTCCTCCCTGCACCCCCGTCTCTAGAAGTGGCCTCGGTGCCTGGCAGGCAGGAAAGTTAACAGATTGAGAAGGTCATGTGCTCTTCTGTCTCCTCCAGGATGAGATGGCCTTCTGCTACACCCAGGCTCCCCACAACACAGCTTCCTTTGTCCTCGACACCCCTCGACTCTACAGGCTGGAAGATTTCTCCATAAAATACTCGCTGGTGGGGGACTCGGCTTGGTGGATCTGAAGTCTGTTCACGCTCTCGGGCCTGGTGGCCGCTCAGAGCGATGGGACCAGGGGGCAGGTCCAGTGACCTCTGGGGACGGGTCAGGAGTCTGCCTGAATCTGGATGAGGGGTAAGCTAGGCCCATCCCTCCTAACACCCTGCCCCGGCTGGGTCTCCTTTCAGAGCCCTGGGGTCGGCTATATGACCCACAACACCAAGGACCTCACGGTGGCCACTCTGGATTCCATTGGGAACCTGATGGTGTCCCCGCCTGTCAAGGCTGAAGGAAAAGAGTACCCCCTAGGCAGGATCCTCTTTGGCAGCAGTTTTTATCCCAGGTGAGGCAAGAGGCCAGGTGTCTTAAAACTGAAGGAAGCGACCCAGGTCCCTATAACTCAGGAGGTCATCTGCCCTGGACCATTCCCTAAACTCTGGAGGGAGGGACACTTGAGTCTTGGGTTCTGGTAGAAACCGAAGGTAGAAGCAGCAAACGGCTCACTGATGGCTAATCCAGGGTTTGAACTGAAGCCTGCTGCGTCCGCGGCCCTCCGACCTGCAGAGCGTCATTTCTACAAGATGTGTGACTGGAATTCTTGTGGCCTTTTGTCTAAAGCTGGGAAATACTTGCGTCCCAGGGTCCAGCTTATTGAGATGCCTTTGGCTCCATCCTGTGGCAGGTTCTGTGAAGGTTCCTCATTCCTCCAGTACGACAGCACCCCTGCCCACCAAGTGACCACAGTCCTTCACCCACTTCCCCACTGCAACCTCAGTTCTATCGCTAATGTCCCAGGGTCGGTTTTCGAGTCTGTTCCTTTGCATTTCACGTGAGTGAGAGCATCTACTTCTTTCTCCGTCTGACTTCTCTCACTTAGCATCTTGCCCTCTAGCTCAGGGCTTCCTCTTTGGGGCTGTGGAGTGTTGCGCGTAGCTCTAGCCCATCAGCTGGGGGACTCTTCATGAGCCACCATCCCTGTGCACCAGCTGCTTGAGCCTGAGGAGCAGAGCAGCCTGGCACCTGTCGGGACCCGGTTGGCGGCCAACCCCGACCACGCTGGCTCTAGGCTGTTCTCTCCATACGCCTTTAGCAAGGAGGCTCGAAACATGAGCCAGCACCTGCGGGACTTCCTCAGCGCCCAGCAAGTCCAGGCCCCGGTGGAGCTCTTCTCAGACTGGCTGATGTCCGGCCACGTGACAGAGTTCATGTGCTTTATCCCCACGCTGGACAAGAGTGAGGGCGAAAAGGTCTGTCGGGCTGGAGGCCTCGGAAGCTCCTGGGGCAGGATGGGAGCGAAGCTGGCCTCTGATGCCGGGCCTGTTTCTCAGGGCTTCCGGCTGCTCCTGGCCAGCCCCAGCTCCTGCTACAAACTGCTCCAGGAGAAACAGAAGGAAGGCTATGGAAACATGCTTCTGTTTGAACTGGTCCACGAAGATCAGCTCCTGTCCAGTGGTAAGGTGCCCCCTCGCAATAGAGCAGGGAGGCCAGACCCTTCCGCCCAGTTACTCTTTCTAGAGACTTCTGCCTCCTGGCACACGGGATCCGGGGAAGCAGAAACGCGGAGTAGGTGCCCTATTATAACCTCTTGTTCTATGTCAGGGCTGTTTGGGTGGTCCCAGGACAGCATGGGCCGACCAGGAGCTCTGGGAAGGCTGAGGCTGCTAGAATGTGTGGGGAGGAACTTAATTAACCCACGGATGGTTCCACGGGGGCAGGGCAGCAGGTGTGAGCCAGGATCTGACTTTTCTCAGGAAATGTTGCGTCAAGCTGCTGGATGTCAAGCTGCTGGATGTCGGGACTTCAGGGGTTTTGCCTTTAAGAAACCATGGTGGACAAGCTGAGATTGCATAGCTGGTGTCACACATTGTGGGGACCCAGAAGGAGCAGGGCGTGTTGGGAAGGTCTAGACCCTCGCTACTCAGTGTGCTGGGAGGAGCAGCTTGGGTCACCCGGGAGCTTGCCGGAAATGCCGAGTTTTAGCCACACTTCAGACCTGGGCCCAAGTTTTGGGGTGCGGGGCAGGCCAGGAATCTTGGGGTCCTAGAGGTACTGGGTGGCACTTAGCAAGAGGCGTGTATCACAGGTTCCATGCTAAAGATTGTCTCCCCAGTGACCGAAGTGGTCTGGCCTAAAGATTAGGGGACTGAGGACCAAAGTTCAACAGCCTGGTCAAGGTCACAGGTAAGGAGGCAGCCAGGTGATACAGGTCATATAATGCACAGAGAGGTGCCTGGAGAGAAAATGGGGCGCAGGTGTCACCTACTAACCTGTTCCTGGCTGCCTCCCTCAAAGTATGTCATCAGGGACAGTAGCTGGGGGTCATGAGACTGCCTGCACTTGCATAGACTCTGGTCAGTCCCCAGACATGACATTTGACCTAGGTGGGTCCCTGGAGACTAGCCAGGTCACCCACCATAGTCACAGGCTGGCTGGGCCCGACTTGGAAAGGTGCCTCGCCTGACCCTACAGGCCTGACCACCGTCTCCTCCTGCAGGGCGGGAGGCCTGTACCATCAACCAGCTTCTGACCAATGGAAATCTGAGGAAGCAGAACGACTATGTGGAGGTGGGACCAAGGGCGTGCGCCTGCTCAAAAGAAGGGTGGGGCGCAGATCCGACAGGTCCCTAATGAACAACTGCTGAGGTCCAAGCACCGTGCAAGTTACCTCCTATCCTCGAAGTGACCTGTGAAGTAAAACCCGCCTTGTAGAGGCAGATAGTGAGGCGGAGAGTAAATCGCTAAGACGATGAGCTGGAACTGGGTTGAACCCAAGCGGAACTCCCAGGTTCAGACTTTACTCACTGCGTCACTCGGCTGACCAGGGAAGGGTGCTCTAGCGCAGCCTCGCCCTGCCGGAGCCCCTCCTGCAGCAACCCTAAGCTGAGCACCAGACGGAGATAGACCAGGGCCGCCTCAGTGCTCCTGGATGAAGGGGCCACTGTGTTCAGACCTCCCAGCAGCTCAGAGCTCTTGGAAAGTGGAGCATTGACTGAGAAGCAGAAGGCTCCCGGAAGAGGTTATCCAGCTTCTAGTGGGCAAGTCGAGGCCCATAAAGGCCAATGACTTGCCGAGGTCACAAGGTGACCACTTTGCGCACTGGGTCCCTATGGCTCCTAGCTGAGGCTTGTTCCGGGTCACGGTGCCCTGGCCTTTGCAGAATCGGAGGCCTCCAGGCATGGCAAGGAGGTTACCAGCCTGGTAGGGGGATCAGTATGGCATCTCTGGGCCCTGGGGACACGTATCCTGTGTGTGGTGACCGTGAAGCTCATGTCAAGACCTGGGAGATGCATGATGTTGGGCACTAGCTGGTCTGAGTCGGAAGTGTTCTGAGGACATGCCACTGCTGTCCCTCCCCTGGTCCAGGTTCCCTACTGGGCTGGGATTGAGGGCCCAGGGCCCACACGCCGCAGTAGACTCAAGACTGGCAGCTGCCCTGGCACTGACCAGCTGTGGGGGCATGGCCTTCCCATGGAGCCCCATGTCCTTCAGGAAGGGGACTGTGTGGCTCTTGGCTGGCATGTCAGAGCTCTGGGGCACAGCCAGCGATGTGCAGACAGGAGCCACTGCTGGCTTTGTGTGGAAGGGAATGGGCCTCTGTCCCTGATGGCCTGGTCCCTGCCCACCTGCAGAAATGCATCCTCTTGAACCGGGGCATCCTGAAGAGGGAGCTGGGCCTGGCGGAGCGGGACATCATCGACATCCCGCAGCTCTTCTGCCTGGAGCAGATGCCCAGCGTCCCCTCCAGCCAGCAGACTGAGAAGTTCTTTGCACGGCCCTACTTTCCCAACCTGGTGAGATGGCCAGGACAGGCCAGGTGCCCTGGCTGGGGTGGGGCCAGGTGGCTGTCCCTTGACGACCTGGTGTAGACTAAAGGCAGGAGCATGGCAGACGGGTACTGAGAAGTGAGATCAGGGAAGAGCCCCAGGGAGCGGAGCCGAGGGGTGGGGGAGGCAGGGCGTGCTGGGTGACCTACCGGTTCCCATGGATCGAGCATTCAAGGGCCTCCACTAGCTACTCGCCAACCTTAAGGGGTGGATACGATGGAACTCGCCTTGCTACAGAGTCAGGGCCACCTCCTGGCTAGGCGACTCATTCCTACTTAGAACAGATAAGGGATTGGAGGTCTGTATAAGAAACCCCAGCTATGCCTAGCCTGTTCCAACCACGGCCTAAGCTGTGGCATTTCTGGGCATGAAACGAGTCTGTCACAGGCCCTGGGCGTAGGTGTGACTAGTGGTGGGAGAAGCGCCTTTGAGGAAGGGCTGTGAGGGCTGACGTAAGACGTGAGTGGAAGTCAACCGACCAGACTGGGGAAAGAAAGCATTCCACTAGACTTTTTAAGGGCTGGAAATAAGAGACGCTGTAGAGGAAGAAAACGGGAGGTTGGAAAAGTCAACTCGCCAGGCAGGACTGAGTTTTGTATGGACACATCAGGGCTCTTTGGACTGTGAGGCGGTCTGACGCTTGGAGATGAATTAGTCATGTCCGCATGAGCACGGGTCTGGAGACCCAACCAGGGGAGTCGGGTCTTCCCTGTTACTGACATCTGTGGCATTCAGAGGAGTGGGGGCTTCTTCCATGCCACCAAACCCTACCTAAGCCTCACTAACCCTGTCCGACAGCTGCAGATGATTGTGATGGGCACAAACCTGGGCATCCCCAAGCCTTTTGGGCCCCTGATCAAGGGAACCTGCTGCCTGGAAGAGAAGGTCTGCCAGTTGTTGGAGCCCCTGGGCTTCAACTGCACCTTCATTAACGACTTTGACTGCTACCTGACCAAGATCGGGGACTACTATGCCTGTGCCAACGTCCGCCGGATGCCCTTTGCCTGCAAATGGTGGGAGATGGTGCCTTAGACGCGGCTGGTGCTGGCAGCCAGTCCCCAGCAAGCAAACAGTCCCCAGCACTGCGCTCCAGCACCCGGACTCCTTCCCGTTTCGGGGAGGGGGTGACTGGAGACCCTGTTCCTGCCCTGTTCACCCCATCCCTTAGCCAGTAGCTGGCAAATGCTGCCAACTTCAACCCTTTGGGAAAAGATGGAAAACCATCTTCAGCTAAGAAGTGGTTGCCAAAAGCCCATTAAAGCTCCGGCTGTTCTGAATGCATCCAGGCAGTGGCGCCTTCTTGTTTGCGGAAGGGGTGACCACTAAGGGCAAAAGCCTAAGCAGCTGGGACAGCTGAGGTCTGGCTGTCCCCCTTGGGTGGGGGCACGGACCAGGCTCTGGTGAGCAGCTGGCCTTCCATCTTCTGTCTGTAGTAAGGGGATGCGCTGGCATCCTCCAGCACTGAGACCAGCTGGGTCTAAGTTCTTGGCTGGTGATGAGAATTCATCTGATGCCTCCCACACTCACCTGGGCTTTTCGGGCCAGCCCTGGGCCTGCCCCTGCCCCGCTGGAGACCTCTTCTCTCCTATTCCCAGACTCCCAGCAGGTACACCAAAGCGGACCTGCTGCAGATGCAGCCCAGACAGCCCTGCTTCGGTGAACACGTCTAAGACAGCAGGGGTGACTAGACCTGCCATGTCGCGAATTTCTCCAAATTAGCACCAGTAATTGAGCTCTTAACCCAAGTCTGGATTATAATCTAGTTCTGCCAAACACATCATCGCGTCTGGTCCCCTGGGCTCACAGAAGCCATACCAAGCACATCCTCTTTCAGGTACATTCCAGCCGGCCAGTCCCCACACCTGCCAAGGTCCTTGGACATTTGATAAGGTCCTTGCATTACTGCCTTTCTAGCAGAGCAGCTCTTCTCTGTACCCGTCCAGAAACAAGCCAAGTCCCGAGGGCACCACGCCCGTTTCCTCACCAGTGCCAGGCCCTGTGTCGTGCGTGAGGACCCCTCTGTGTAAGCCTGGTCAGTGCCAGCCAGTCATCAGGGTGGGGTGACTCCCCAGCACCTGCTCAGCCACCTCTCCCTTCCCGAGAACCAGTGTGAGCCTAGGACTCCCTCTCGGACCCAAGCCCGCATGGTGGAGCCTGGGCGACAGCTCTGGGGGAATGAAGTTTTTTAAGACCCCGCCCCTGTCCTCATGGCCGGTGCCCTTTAATTCTTTACTGCACAGCGGCCTTCTGCTCAGGACACCTGGGCCCAGACCTTTCCCTGCCACCTCTGGGGTGTGTGGAGGGGTGTGTGTCTGGCAGGCCCGCTGTGTCCCAGAGGCTGGGGGACTGTCAGAGGATCCATGTGCTTTGGGCAGGGCTGGGCAGTGACAGGCAGGTCTCCATGATGGTTGTCCTGCTCCCCCCGGGTGGGAGCTGCTGGGCACCGGTCAGTCCACAAGCTGGTGCGGTGGGCAGCGCTGCTCAGGGCGTCAGGTGCAGGATGCGGGCGTGGAGGGTAGCAGGGTAGTGGCTTCCTGAAGATCGCCCCCTTGTCCAGCAGCACTTGAGCCTGCTCAGCCTCCAGGAGTCAGGACTCACCTTAGTCACTGCCACCGCTGGGGCCCAGGGGAGGGTACCCTGGCTTTATTTACAGCTCTGAAGGCACCCCGCACCCGCCGACTCCCCAGAGCCACATAGGTGAGGCTGTGGGCAAGTGTCTGCAGATGGACCTTTGTTATTGGGCCTTTAGCAGAACAGGACCTGCCAGCACCATGGCCTTCCCTCTGAACCCATGGCCCCCACCTTCCAAAAAGGTGTGCGAACCTGCTATGCCACCAGCTGACAAACCTGAGCTCATCTGTCAAAAGAGTGGCCCAAATCCCAGAGGGGGTATGAACAGTGATGAGCATGGAAACGTCTGGCTGCAGTGGCTGAGGGTCACCGTGGTCTGGAGGTGCCTGGAGCGGCCTTGGGAGCAGTTGTCAGTCACCTGTGCAGCACCAGGCTGACCTCTGGTGCCCGCTGGTGGACACTGCATCACACGGCCCATAAGGGGCCACCCAGGGCCTGAAGCCAGTGCTTAGGTGTCCTCTGGAGGTGGTGGGGGATAAGAAACATGCCGGTGTGCACGGTTCTGTATCCTTCTGTGCCTGACTTGCCTCAGATCCCCCTCAGATACACACTGCCGAACGCAGAAACGCCCGTTCTGAGTTGGGAAGTGAGGCCCTGGCCTCCCTTACCTGTGGGATCACAGCACGGGGCACGCTCGTCCCCCTCCCGACAAAGAAGCGTCAAAGCCAAAACAGAGTAAACAATGATGTTGTTTATTTAAAATGTTTACTCCAAGAAATATATATATAAAAAAAAATAAGACAATTACAGCACTAAACAGGCACCTGCGAGCAAACCACACCCTCCTGGACCCGCCCCGCTCCAGGCCTTTCGCCTCCCCTTCCTGAGCGGGACCACGGCCGCGGCCCCAAGGGCGCACGCAGCGCTCCCAGCCTGGTCACCTAGTACCCGTCTCCTGGAGCGCGGGACCACCCCAACTCCTTTCTAAACGTTCCCCGTCAGGAAGCTCATTGTTCAATCCTAAGCCAAAAAAGGAGTGATTGTGGGTCTCGAGACAGCAGGCTGCCTTCACCTGGAAGGTTCACGCCGTCCCGCCTGTCCCTGGCAAGGGGCTTCTAGAATGGGCTGGCGACAGCTTTCAGACGAGGCCCCGCGCGGGGCAGGGGGCAGCACCGTGAAGGTGGGACTCTGCCCTGCTCCCTCTGCCCTGCAGGCGCGTGCAGGGCCCACGGGGCACGTGGGCCCCAGGCCCCCTCCAGAAAAGACCTTGTCCAGGGGGACAGATGGGTTCCACACACGAAAGCCCGATCACGGGGGCCGGTTCTAGGACGATCTGGACCAACTAGCTTAGCAGAAGCTCTGCAGCTTCGCCCCTGGACTTGACTGAAGAGTAGAGATGAATGTGCAATCAGATTAAACCTTAGAAAAATGCAGGCCAACCTTACGCAAGGCCGTGGTCTGGCTAGGACTGGAACGCCCCCGCAAAGGCGGGAGTCACTGTAAGGAGTGGGGAGGGACGAGTGGGGGAAAAAGCAATGACTAGATCATTTTTGGCATTTTAACATCGAGACAATGACAAGTGGTAACAATAGCAAAGCAAAAAAGTTAAAAAAGGACCAATATTTAACTTTCCCATCCACCCAAATCTCACCCTGAAGTTCTACGCCCATCTTCCCCCCCAAGCACCACTGAACTAAAAAACCTATTTTAAAGCACCCAAACCAGTCCAGACCCTCTCGAAACCAAGACGCCCAGCCAGAGCTGTCCCACTCTTGGGTCCAAGTGAGAGGAGGGGTCCGGGAAAGGCACCTCGAAACTCACAGAGAGCAGCGCAATGCAGGGACCAGCTCGGGCAGAGGGCTCTCGGGGGGCGGGGCGGCACGGCCACAGCGTCTGTGCAGACGCGCGGGGAACGGGCCTTCTGCAGGGATCCCGACTATTTGGTACCACAGCCGAGTGGACGTGACTAGAGAGCTGGGCTGGCAGAGCAGAGCCCGAGTCCAGGCACAGAAGAGGCCGTCTGGCAGGGCCCAGCGGGCGTGGGGACAGACAGGAGCACAAGGCAATAAAGGACGGTACGAAAAGAGCCGCCGCCGCTGCCTCCTCGCAGGACTCCGGAATGCACGTCTTGCTGCCGCTGATGGCTGACCCATCTCTCGCGGCGAGTGCTGGTGAGGCGGCCGGCCCACGGGGGCACCGAACAGCCCATCCCGAACCGGATCCAAGGTCCCCGAGTCTGCCCTGCTCCCCCAAGTCCCCAGGAGTCCACCAGGGCCTGATTTTCATTCGACTTCTTTGACAACTCAAGTAGACAGATGGCTGAACACGGAGCCCGGAGCCCCCACTGCGGGGAACGGCAGATTCTACTGATGCTGTAGCCGGAGGCGGAGGGGCTGATGAGCAACACGCGGAGGTGGCCCAGGAGCTTCCCGGCACACGAGCAGGATTCGGATGAAGATGGTCTTGCCCGGATGCTGCTGGTTCCCGTGAGGGACACTCGAGTGCCAGGCGGCTCCTCTCCCAGGCAGCACCCACTCGGTCACAATGCTAATTACAACTGGAAAGGGGTTTTCGAGACGTATGTAGCAGAGGGGAGAGAAGAAAAACTTAAAAAAAAAACAACCTAGATTGCTCAAAGTTTCTGCCTCTTTTGTAGGAATGGTAAGTCAGCCATGAGCAAATATTTTAATTAAACAGTAAGGGGGGAAAAAACCACTTTGGAAAGCATACAGAAAAGGTAGTTGACGTTGAATCACTTAGAAAACGGAACCTCAGGGAGTCGAACAAAAATGCACCTTCGGTCAACCTTTGCTTTTTTTAAATTCCTCGTCGGACGTCCCGTTCCGGTGCGCACGAGATGACAGCTGCCGCGGTGTGGATGGGCGCCGGCACCGGGCAGTCAGAGGGTTCGGGGATTGTACTCTGGCAGCTTCTTGATCTTCTCTTTCTCCGTCTCGCTTTCGTCTCTCGCTATCACCAAGGAGTGTGAATAGCCCATGGCGACCTGGGGACAAGTCAGCGTTGGTGCCGCACTGGCTGCTGGCTCTGGGCTACTCGGGAGCGCAGGCAGGCGGGACCGAGGAGAGAGACGCACCAAAAGCCCTCTTCTGCACGCCCTGGTGGCCCAGAGTCCAATTCACCGGATGCCGTCTGCCTGTGTCCCAAGGTCCTGGGTTCAAGACCGAGGACCAGGGGGAGCAACGCCAGCAATTAAATAGACACTTCTTCCTCCTCTCTGCCCACTCGCCTTCATTCCTGCCTGCACTTTTGCTGTTTGAAAAAAAGAGCACCCTGGTGGCTCAGCTGTCTAAACCAGGTACAGTCCAAGACATCCCACGTGCCTGGTTCAAGATCCTGGGGCCAGAGAAAGCACCAAGATGAACAACTGAATAAAAAAAGCCCTTCCCTAAACAAGAACCACTATGCCCGGCCGACGAAGCTGTCCAGGCCACTGCAGAAGGCGAGATGGCAGGAGGCCCCGGGCAGGGACGTGGGGCTCTTGCTCTGTTCCCTCTCCTCCCTGGACCTCTGATCCTGCCTGTGAGGGAGGTGGTCTGCTGGAGGAATAGCAGGGCCCCAGCCCACGCCTGCCCCGCGGCCTCGCGGTGTGTGGAGCCCCCAAGGTGCAAGGCAGACACGAGCCATACATCAACACCGTCTTTTGCAGGGGAGCAGTCACCGGGCCCGGCCGGCGAACCCCTGCGCTTTCTCCCGCTGGCAGCAGCCATCAGAAAACTCGCTCGCAAGTGCTGGAGAGGTCCGGTGACCCAGAGGGGCTAGAGACCAGACGCAGGGCAGCGGCAACTGGTCCCGTCCCCTCTTCCCTCGGCACCTGGCTCCTCGCCAGAGACCCTCACTCACCTGCTCCGTGAAAATGCCGTCCAGGGTCTTCACCTCTTGAGCTGCAGTGGAAGACTTGGGCTTGTGGTCCCCGTATCCCTGACGAAGCAAACAGAAGGCGCTCACAGAAACGAGGGCACGTGCCAAAGAGGAAATGACACCACCAACCAGCAACTGAGAGGGACCCGGAGCCGCTGGAGTGAGTGGCGCTTAGTCAGAAAAGCTGCTGCCACGGGTGCCCAGTTCCCCACGAGGGAAAACCACAATGTGGGGCTGCAGGCTGTGGGGATTCATGATGAGAACCTTTTGGGGAGTGTCACTGATGAGTGTCACCGTGAGCAGGGGAAGGGGTGACAACTGCGACCCTTCAGGGCACCAGGTCACTGAGAACCCTGGAGACTGAATACTCACTACCATCCTCTACTGACTCCAGGACCCCAGTGTCCCCTCCCAGAATGGAAGGGACAGCTACGGGGAGTCACAGGCAAAGGTGTGGGAATGGGAGTTAAGGCCAGTGGACCCCTCAGTTCAGCAGAAAACAGAGGCCTATGGGGTGGGGGAGGGGAGGAAGGCCCCCCCACCCTTCCCCGGGCCCCACCCCTCGCCTGCCTGTACGCTGAGTGGTTCCCTCAAGTGCTGGGTCAGACTCACCCTACAGGCTGCCCACAAAGGGTCCCCCATTCTCCTCTAGTCTGTTTCTCACAGGCTCTGGACGCAATGACCTTCTCTAACAACAAGTCATAGAAACTGGGCGGGTTCTCAGGCTCCTTCCAGAGAGCCACTCAAGAGTCCCCACGGGCCCAGCTCCTGGGAGCCAATGGGGCTGCAGGTGGAGCAGAGCTCCGTGCACCAGTGCTGGAGGCGGCTCCCTGGGCTCCGAGGGTCAGCCTGCCAGCAGAAACCAGTTCCCCGCCTGCCAGCAGAAACCAGTTCCCCGCCTGCCAGCAGAAACCAGTTCCCGGCCCGCGTTCCGCCCCAGGTCACAAGAGCAGCCCATCCTCCTCGAAGAACCTGAAAGTTAAAATTTCATCCAATGGTCCACACTCAGGCAGCAGCGGTGTATGTTCATGAAGCCTAAAGGACCTGGGTTCCAGACGTGGGGTCGGGATTTTAAAAAGAAAAAAGAAAAACCACCAAACGCCAGAACCCATGAATCAGACATCTTGAGGTTACAGCAGGGACTACACTTCAGCCCAGCTTAGAAAACCTGAGGGAGGACTGTCCCCGGATGACCCATGAGGCTCAGCCGACTGCTCTGGGGTGACTGTCCAGTACTGCTCGCTGAGCTAAAAGACTGCAGGGCCCAGGGCAACCGGATGGCGCGCTGGTTCTCCAAATCCACCGCTGGTCTCACGCTGCTGCTGACTGAAATCCTCCTGGAGGCGGCGAGGAACACCCCCTTTTCCCACCCATCTGGGCAGTATCCCAACTACCGTTTACAAAATGCAGAGGCAGTGTGCCCTAGTGGAGCAGCAGTTAGGCCAACTGCCTCCGAAGGAGCAGGTCACATATCCGAGTCTGGGGGGACACCACCAGTACAAACAACGAAATGAAAATAAAATGCTTCCTCCTCTCTTCCTGGGGGCCTACTTGCCTTCACTCCTGCCTGCGCCTTTCCTTTAATCGGAAAGAAAAAAAAAAAAGGCAAGGGAAACTAGGCCTGAAACTTCTCTTTGTGATAACGGACGGAAAGCATGTTCACAATTATCTGATGGGCAGAGAATCAT
This sequence comes from Solenodon paradoxus, assembly GCA_004363575.1. Lineage (NCBI taxonomy): Eukaryota > Metazoa > Chordata > Mammalia > Eulipotyphla > Solenodontidae > Solenodon > Solenodon paradoxus. The sequence continues at coordinate 118,454 of RJWH01003829.1, read as the reverse complement.
CTCTGACAGCTGAAGATCAGGAAATATTGATCTCAATGCAACAAGGAAAAAAGGGCCTGTTTCCCTTCTGCAGAGTTTTGGGAGGCAGTTTCCAAGCCCGGCAGGGCTGCCCCTCGCCAGGACTTACCAGTTCCCCGAAGGTGGGTGACGGGCCCCAGCTGATCGTGCTCTCGTCTGCCGCCACGATGATGCTGCTCTTCCTGCAGACAAGCGGGGCTGTCACAAGCCCCATGCCCTGGCACCGCCCCGCGCCGCGGCACTACCCTGCACCCAGCCGCCACGCACTTCCCGGGGTCCCTGCTCATGGGCCACTAGCTGGTTCTAAAATCACCACTTCCCATTAAAATGCCAAACACCACCACACAGACCCCCAGGCTTCTCCTGACACAGGGCTCGACCCACAGAGCCTCTGGCAGCCCCGAGAACCCCAACCTTCCCGCCTAACACCCAGCAGGTTCGGGGGTGAAGACACACTGGGAAAAGAAGAGACCAACTCAGCTGTGTGAGAGCTCCCTCCTAAGGGGGGGCAGGTGACAAATGCCAACTTGGGCGGGGCTCGACCTCCATCCCCTGGCACTTGATTAGCAGAATCAAATTCATCAACCAGTGCCCAACAGCCCCACAAGCATCCTCGAAATAAACTGAAAATCGCTGACTTACGTTCCTCATCCCAGTGTGTCTATCTTATTTCCAGCGACCTCAACTGTGAACCCAACTGAGCACACACAGCACTGTTTAAAGAACAAAACCCGACTTTCCTTCCCCGAAGGCAATGAAAGGCCCTCTGATGTCCTGACAGGGAGGATAGAGCCCTTTAAAGGGAAGGGGCCCCTCGCAGTGCGTCCAACATGCCCAGGCGGGAGACCCGCTGGCCTGCGGACGCGGTCACGTACCCACACGCCAGGCTCCGGATCCTCCAGCCGCACAGGTCCTGCACGGCCTTCGGGTACATGGTGGACTCGCGGGACGTGTTGGTGGCCCCCCAGAAAAACAGACCGCCTGGGGAAACAAGCATGTTCCCGCTGAGAGCAGACGCCAACGCCATCCACGAGAAAAGAAGAGGAGCGGGGCCGCCGTGCAGGAGGCCCAGCCCCTGGGAAAGGGAGGTAAGCTGCGCGCAAAGGACCGGCAGTCGCTGAAGTCGCGTGGCGCTGGCTGCCCGGGCGGGACGCTGCGCCCGGTGCTGGGCCCTCCCCCAGGGGCGGTGGCACCACTGACCCACTTCGCTGACGGCAAACGAGCAGGTATAGCCGGCGTAGATGTGGGACGCCCCGCGCCCCGGGAAGTCAAACAGCTTCACCAGGCGGGGGACCATCTCGTCCTTCTGCTCGGCGTGGCCCAGCCGCCCGTAGCCACCGAAACCCCAGGAAAAGACGCGCTTCTGAGAGTCCAGGACGAGCTGCGGGACAGAAGGCGTGGGTGGAAGGGCCCCGACAGGTGCGGGGGCCTTGCCTTGGCAACGGAGAAGGGGCAGGGACACCGGGGCCACTCCAGGCCTTCCCCACAGGACAGGGGGCCCTGGTGCTCACCAGCCACAGGGACACTGCTTCCCACGTCTAATGACTACTTTTTAAGTCACAAGTTTCTCACTTTCCCTTCATCAGGCAAGTATGTCTCCAGAACAAGAACACGACGAGCTCCCATTACAATAATGACCGGAGACAGAGAAGGAACGGCCGGCCGGCCGGCCTCCACCAGGTACCCTCCTCCCTCTGGTCACTGAGCACATGACATTTCGACAACTGAAAACTTCACTTGACGTGTCCTGATCGAGTCGGAGTTAAGTCCTGTGTCTCTGGCTGGCACAGTCCACATGCATTCTGAGGACCTGGGTTCACATCCCAGGGCCAGGGCAGGAGCAGACAACAAAGATGAACTCAATAAAAATGCTTCTTCCTTCTCTCTTCCTGCCTGCCTACACCTTTCCTTAAAAACAACAGCAGAAAACCTACCCCACTATTCAACATACCTTGATATTTAAAGTCCAGATCACACGCATGCAGCGTTCTTAAAAAAACTCGACGTAAGAGGCCTCGGTAAGACCTGCTTTTACCCCCTACTACCTCCCAACTAGCATACAAATGACTCAGAAGGGACTGATGTACGAGGCCCCATCAGCGCACTGCACAGGAGGGAGGTCCCCAGGAAGGAGCCGTGCCCCAGGTCACTCAGCAGGACGGCCACACCCCAGGAGACCAAGTGCGCCCCTGGACTCCAGCCTGGCTCACGGGCATGAGAAGTGCCAGCACCCGGGATGGGAGGCCCCGGTGGCGCCGGGCACTGCGCACTGGCAGCCGAGCACACCACCCTCCCACCTCCGAGCAAGGCCCGGCCTCACCGTGTGGTTGGCGCCGCAGGCCACGTCTCGGACAACCACATTGGGGACTGGCAGGATCTGCCCGTCTTTCGTCTTCTCGATGAAGATGGCCACCCGCCGGGGCACCAGCTCGCAGTCGTACTCTATCCGCTGTGCCCGCGCAATGAACTTCCCATCCGAGTTGTGACCTGCAGCCACCAGGGAATGGGGGGTCGGGTCAGCCAGTCACTGAGGTCACAGGACTTTAGTCAACAAGGCAGCATCTCCGATCTGAGGTCCAACCCAATTTCACTGGGCTAGGAAATCGAGCTCGTGGGGGAAAAACCAGCTATTTAAAAGACCTGGTAGGCGGTACACCGCACTGACCGAGCGGACAAGGGCACCAGAAGCAGTCAGTTCACACGCATCCCAAGGTCCCAGGGCCAGGGAAGAAGCAAGATGAACAAATAAATAAACACTTCCTCCTCCTGTCTTCCTACCTTCAGTCCTGCCTGCACCTTTCCTTTAAAGAAAGAAATAGACATAAGGACACTCAAGGAAAGCACCTACGACAAAAAACTTTTGAGAACCCTTCGTCGCCACGTCTCTGCTCGGGCGCCGCAGCGCGCACGCGCTCCCCGGGCCGCAGACAAAGCTGGAAGCCGCGGCTGCAAACCAGCGCGCTGCCCGCAGCGGGCTCGCACCACGGGGCAGGCTCGGGGAGCGGCCGGCCCGCGTTCTCATGAGCTGCCGGGAACCCATCCGCCGCTCAAGCGCAGGGGAGGTGGCAGTCTCGTCCGGCCCTGCCTGAGCCGGCGGGAGGCCAGGGGCGAGTGCACGCGGCCCCTCCAGCTCGGGTCCTGTTCTAAGGGCCTCTCTGCCTTGGACGGTGAGACCCGGCACTGTAAAGTCAGCCGGCGCGTTACGGATAGTTTCTTCTACAGCTACAAATGCGGTCCAGCCCCCAAACTACTGTAACGAGCATAAACGCGGCCGGGGAGCTGGGTCTGAAGTGCGTCCCTGGTGACCGGTCCACGCCAACTTCGAGGAGTATGGACCGCTGTCACTGTGGCCACGACCTGAAGGACAATCATCGTGCGGGGACAAGCTGTGTGCAATCTGGGGCGGGGGGGGGACGGGGACGACGACGACGGTTCCGGAAGCAGCCCGGAGACGCACTTCCGGTGTTCTCCCGGCTGCCGACGGCACCCGGCCCGTGGCCATGGAAACGGTGTCTCCAACAGTCTCTGCCAGCTCCTCCTTGGCAACCAATGCTGAATGTGCGTAAGGGGCTGTCCTTTCTTCGTCACGTCTGACTGGAGGTATATTTAGTTTCACAAAGTCACTGTTCCTCCCGTCTATGGCCAGCAACATGCCCCTCCTTCTATTTATACCGGCTTCCATCTGCCTCTCCTGATGACGCGGCCCTGCCACCCCGCAGGGCTGCCAGCCCACGGGCTGGAGAGCAGCTGCGGCCAGCAGAGGGCGCCCGCGCCCCACCCGCCCCAGAGATGCGAGCGGCCCCAGGGGAAACACTCGGGTGTCAGATGGGAAAAGAAAATGGAGACCTTGTGAGATCAGGATGCAGACATGTTTTCCACATACTGAGGACTGCTTTCTGAGTTTTCCTTTTGTACCCGATGCGACGCTGGCAAATGGTTCTGGATGAGCACATTCTTGTTTAGGGATGAAAACAGGAAGGGACCCCAGTACTTTGATAATATGGACCTATTAATCACCTGGGTCGGGGTTTCCAGAACAATCTTTATCTCGTGTGTTTTTCTCATTTTCGACAAAGGCACATCTTTAAATGTGAAACAGAACGAAAGGGGTTTGATTTTTAACAACCTTGAGACCCTTTCAGCAATGAATTCCCAAATCATGAAAAAGGATCTCGTCAGATGCGAGCCCTGACTGTCACTGAGGCGACCCACTCAGTGCTCGACAACCCCATGGGTCGCCGGCACACTGCACCGCTAACCGCGAGATCCACTTAATGGATCAAGGCTATTATCTGTGATCAATTACCCACATTTCTAACACGTATGCACACCCCCACACTGATTTCCAGGCCTAAATATACAGTTAGGTTACAGAGCTTTTAAAAAGTAGACGTCCATACCCAGCTGGCCATATTCAGGGCACCCAAAGGAATAGAGGTTTCCCTTGCAGTCCATTATCATGCTGAATTCAGCCCCACAGGCCATTTTGGTAATGGGCTGGCCATTGTACATTATCTGAAAAGAAAAAGAGAGTAGACTGTCAGACTTCCCCCTTTAAAGATTGGGAAGAAAAAGTCTCTACCTCTTTGCAGGTTGGTGTGAAACACTTACATTACACAGAAAACTTAATGGACTCAACAATTCCAAAGGTAAAAGCTTAGAATGTATATAAATAGCACATATGTAAAGGTCCCCCGCCCCCAAGCCCAGAGCCAACTTCAAAGACAGGGCGTGTGCAACCCTCGAAATGCCCAGGACTGTGCCCGGCACATCCGAGGGCCCAGGGAAAGCTGACCTCAACTGACAGCAAGACACGAGGGCGAAGAAAAACAAACGAACCAGAGTCAGCTCGCTCTACCCCTAGTTCTCACGTCAGCCCAACTTTTCAGAGAACGGCTTTTAGATGAGTTATTGCCAACCACTGCCTTGACCTCTGCAGATACTTTATAAACGGGTCCTAACTGAAGGAGTCAACAAGAAAAGAAAATGTTTCAAAATTAGAAGAGAGAAAGAAAGGCCTGGAAGTGCTTAGAAACTGCGGGCACACGCTGGCAAAGCCCACGGCCCGCCGCACAGCGACAGCGGTCACAGCAGAGCAGGAAATGAGCAGAGGAGTGGGCGGGACATGCATGTCCTGGGCCCTGCTTACTCTGGAACAGTGACATTCCATGGAGAGCAAGATGGCGACAAAACGGATCACTGCACAACCCACGGACCAGCCTGGACACGTCTGTCAGAGGGAGAAACCCGAGCTCCTGCCTCCATCACCAAAAGCTCGCCGGACACTCACTAGCACTCCGCTGCCTCAGCCCTGGGGTTTGTGGCTGAGGTATAAATGCCACGCTTCCAACTAAATTGCAGGTCGTCAGGCTCATGTAAGAGAAAGTAACTCCTGTGTGCGCGCTAAGAGCCTGGCAGGTGACCGCATATGAGGTCAAAACTCAAAGAATTTGCAGATAATAAGACAAATTACGTGCATGATGCCACCCGCTTTCTGTTTGAAACAAAGTCTCTTATAAATCCCTTTAGTCAGAAAGAAGTGCTTCCAGAACATTCTTCAACTGTGATCAAGCACGAGCCCCGCTCCACTCAAAGCATCTGGATGGTTTCTAGCAGGGACCAGTGAACCTGATGGGAGACCCTCACACATAAGAGAAGGTGGGCAGGGTGGTGGGTGGGAGGGGGTACACAGCGTGCACAGAGATGGAGTGGCCTGGGCTGGGAGAGAGGGCACGCGGCACCTGTGCGGGGCTGGGCACGGCGTCCGTCTGGTTGCCAAGGCCCAGCTGGCCCATCTTGTTCTCGCCGAACGCAAACACAGAGCCCGTTTCTGGAAGAAAAGAACATTACAAAACAAAAGAGCAGAGCCGAGGTTGAGGGTTTTGAACCAGATTTGGCACCAAAGGCTCCCAACTAGTGAAAGCAGCTCCTTGCCAGGGAGAAGGCCCGCGGCTCAGCAGCCAGCACAGGCCCCAGCACCCCGGGGGCCTTGGGAAACGCTCCCAGCCCATCCCCAGCGTAGCCCCGCCTCACCTGTCAAGGCCAGTGTGTGGTTGCGCCCACAGGCCGCAGACACGATCGCTTCGTGGCTGAGACCCTCAATGAGCTTGGGGGCTTCGACTCTCTTGGTGTCACCATGTCCCAGCTGCCCCTTCTCATTCCGACCTGCAGACCAGGAGCAGGTAAGTGAGCGCAGAGATGGCAGAGACGCTCCCAGGCAGCGGGGACCCTCTCACTTGGATGGCCGAGGTCCAGGGAAAAACGTGCCCGCTTCCATCCCGGCTGCCTCTCGGTGACCGCAGAGAGAGAAATAACTTCGACCCCGAGACCCCCATCCCCGCGGGCAGCCGCCTATTTCACCTTCTGTGACCCCTTTTGTGAGGCAGCAGCTAGAACCCACTCTCCACAGCCTCTGCTGCAGAGGGGACGCCGGGTTTGACCTGGATGTCACACAAGCAGCAGCGCTGACGGGACGCAGTTCTCACTTCTCACAGTACCTGCCAGACAGGCCCCGCGATCCCTGTTCTCCCAGATGTATTTTAAGACGGGAGCCACTGACGCCTGCTTCACGGGAGCTGAATGACCTCAGCTCTGGGCCTCGATGCCGCTCCTCCCTCCTGGCCTGTCCTGCCCACCCAGCCCCAGGCCTGAGCGCCAGGAGCCCCAGCAACGGCAGAGAACATGCACCCTCCCCACCACTGGGCCACCCCCACCCTCTGGACCTGTCTGGCCCGGGGGGCCGGGCGGGGGAAGGCTGGCCCAGGAGGCGCACCCGCCACTGAGCCCTCCGACGAAGACCCTCCGCTCCCTAGCAGACAAGGTGGCGGGAAGGCCGCCCGCTGGCTGCCGCAGTCCCCGCAGTGACTCGACTGGCCCTGAGAACCATGCTGTGACCCACCACCGGGGAGGTTTGGGGAGATCTCATGTGACAAGTAAGGACATTTCTGGAGGGGCTGTGGAGGGTCACTCCCTCCCCAGCATGAATAACAAAGGTGGAGAAGCAGCAGAGATGAATGCCTGGTGCGCAGTCGGCCGGAGAGGCGGACAGCTGCCTGGAGGGGGTCACTGCCCAGGTTCACCGTGACGGGCTGTCGTGAGTGAGGAGCCACTGTCTATGGCCACCGGACACAAGGCCGTGCCCTGCCTGAAAGCAGAGTGACCCCGAGCGGGCACCCCCACAGCCAGCTCTGCTCCGGGAACTTGCTTTACTCAGGGGCTGTGTTTTAGGTGCGCCCACAGGTCCCATGGTGTGTTTTTAGAAGCACAACAGGAGATCAGACCTCAGACCAGAGCCTGGACGCAGAAGGCAACGTCGGGTGGGAACTCAGGGGGCGTGGGGGCCGGGGACACACCTCCATGCCGGTGGGGAAAAAATGGTGGTAAAGTCAGCATGTCATTAAGAGACTAGAGTATAAATGTGTAGACACAGTTGTTAGCTTTTCTCGAAGGATTTACAAAATCAGCAGAGTGCACAGAAGACAACAGATGTTAATATATTTGGACTTTAGTACAGCAGCTCATCAAATTGCAAAAAATGATTCAAACAGACCGAAATAAAAACGCAGTCATATGGACAACACTTGAGCCAAAGGACCAGCAACAAAGGGCGGGGACATGTGCCAAGCCACCCAGCTGGGGAAGAAGGGGGTCTTCATCAGGACGGGTTGGAGCGGGGAGTACAGGGGAGTGGAGGGGAGGGGAGCACGGGGAAGGGAGGGGAGCCCTTGCCCGGGCACTAGCCCAGCAGGGAAACCCTGGCCAGGAGGAACAGGGAGGGGAGAGCATGACACCCAAGTCAGGCAAACAAACGTAGCAAGAACTGTGCGCAGCAGGCAACGCGCTGCCAGACCTGCGGGCCGGCCTGTGCTGGCCTGAGACGGGAACAGACAAAACACAGGGGCGGGTGGCATCTCAAGTGGCAGGAACAGAGGTTTTACGTCACACGGTGCCGCAGAACAAAGGGAGGAGCTGTGGCGGGGAACAGCAGGCCTAAAATAGGAACCCAAACTGGGCCCCTCGGTATCAGGAAGATGGCGCACCCTGGTGGCCTAGCGTCTAGGCCACAAGAGACGCAGTCCACGTCCATCCTGGGGTCCTGGGTTCAAGCCCTGGGGCCGGAAGGAACAACGAAGATGAACAACTAAAAAATAATAAAAATAAAGTGCTGCTTCCCCATCTCTCCCTGCCTGCACCTTTCCTTTTAGAAAGAGGAAGGGAAAAAATGTGCAAAACAAGGCTGCTTACAGAAGAGAAGTCAGCAGCCGGGTGGGGGAAGGGGATGATTTGGCGAGTGGACACGAGAGCAGGGGAAATCAGGCAGAGGCACCAAGGGAGTGGACAGACCGCGAGCCCATGGGCACCAGCCCCGAGAGTCCCCGAGTCTCGGCCAGGCACGCACTTACCCCAGCTCCAGAGCCTCCCTTCCGTGGTGATGAGGAGGCTGTGGGCGGCGCACGAACCCGACACCACCGTCCGCACCCGGACCCCTGACAGGCAGCCATATCTGTGAGGCCCCCACAAGTTCTGACCCAGATTGCGGTAAGCAGCTGTGAAGAGAGCAAGAGTGCAAATCAAACACCCACAGCAGCCTGAGGGGTCAAGCGCACCCGAAAAATGTCACCAGCCCCAAAGGGTCCCCTTTCTGGAGGGTCCCCTAGGTGCCACATCAGCCTGGTGTCAGGAGGCGCAGGCGCCCCGGGAGAGTATGCTCAGTTGGAACGGTTCACAGAGGGTGCAAAACTGGCCAGTGGCCACCCGGGTCCCACGGGCACCGTTGCTCGATGCCCACATGCTGGGGCCGAAAGGTGGGGTGCTCCTGCAGCCCTGACAGGGTGGGCACCAGCCCAAGAAGGCTGGCAGAGACCCCAGTGTCTCCCCCATCCTCCTCCTCGCTCCCCACGTCCCCTTCCAGAGGCCTAACCCCACTGTGGCCAGGTTCTTTCTCCGCCTACCCTCCTGTCCCTCGAAAGGGCCCAGCCTCGCCACCATCTTGGGCTGCATGGTTTCCGCACTTCTCAGGGTCCAGTGTTGGCCAGTTCATGAGCTCATGTGTTTGCCCAGGGATTTACTCTCCAGAAAGGGCTCCCTGTGGCCTGCTTATTCTCTGGTCAAGTGTCCCCTCCTCCAGAAAGCCCTCCCTGCCCACCTTCCCCTTTGACCTGTGAACCTATCACACTCATCCCGCTCCATACATGCAGCCAAGTCTCCTGTGTCTTCGGGCCAGAGCCTCACAGTGCCTGGCATAGAGCTGGCACTCAGTGATGCCAAGGGCGTGTGGGAGGGAATAAATGCCTCCTTTAAAATCTCCACTTCCCCCTATTAGTGGACATGGCCGTGGGGTGGGGGGTGGGGCTCTCGAGGACAGAAACACTAGAGTGCTTGAGGCCTATAGCGACTATTACAAAAAACTAGCTGCTGCCAAGTCAACTGTCACATTGATCTGGAGGCAGGACTGATGGATGACAAGGCTGGTTTCCCATCAATTCATAGATTGGATGCCGCGCCCCACCAGCAGAGGGCGCCGTGAGGACCCCCCCCCCCACCCCGCGCCCCTCCCTTCAGTTACCAGGGGCCATCGGGCAAAAGCGGCCTCCTTGCCCAGCACTGGGGAATACGAGCCCCACCCTGCTGCTGCTGGAGCGTGGGGGAACTGACCGCCTGCTGGGAAGACCACACTGACAGCCTGCACAGGTCACTGCAGGGTCCGTTTACCACCGAGGCAAAGTGAACGTGGCGTGACTGACATCAGCCAGTGCCAGGAGACCTGAGGGGACACCAGGGGTGAACAGGGCCCAGATGACCCAGTTGGCTAAGCGCCCCCATGGGCCAAGTGGGTAGATGCTCTTACTGCTAAAGTGGCTCCGTGAATACCAGCACCCAGGATGCCGCAGCTGAGGGACAGCAGGGTCTCCCGCGGGACTCCCAGGAGCAGGGATCCAAGCAGCAGTTCCGGGCTCCTAGGCTAGCCTGGTGGTCCTAACTCCCGGGCCTGGTCCCCGGTCTCTTGCAAACAAGCAAGGTGCTGGTGATTTATAAGACCACCGCCAAGCGCTTCAAGGGTGGAAGAGCTGGGGCACGATCGGGGTGGGGGGCCGCGTCCTTCCTCATGGTGGGTACCAGACGGAAGGCAAGTCCTCCCTCCCTCCGCCCCCTTTAGGTCCACGGGCAGGGTGGGGGTGGGGGAAGGGTAAAGACATTTAAAACTTTTTTACACTAAAAAACTCAAGACTGCATTGGGAAAGAACAAAATCGGGGAAGCAAAGGTGGAAAGAGACCAAGTCAAAAAGCAACCTTAAAATGAGCCCAATCAAGCAACATCTGTTCAACCCACAGCTGTGTCCCCGTCTGTACACCTCAGGGTTGTGGGGAACAGAGCTGATGGCACTCAGGAACCCATGGGCCCTCATAACTGCCACGGAGCCCCTGCATTTGGAGAGTGCGAGGTCACACGCCCCGCCGGGCAGACACTTGTTATCACACATGGGGAGGGGCTCCTGGCTGCCTAGGCCCTGGGGGGCTGGCCCAAGGCTGGGCACCGTCCACAACAGGAGGGAACCAGCTGAGCCATTTCCAGCGCAGCTGGAGCCTGGGGCTCTGAAACGCCTGCTGTCCTCATGGAATAAGATGATCCCGCTGCCTGTCTTGAGGCACCAGGGAGTGTCTGTGCGCAAATATTTGTTCACTGGGCAATGCTGGAAAGTACTTTGGGAATCTTTCCAAATGAAATAAAAAAACCATAAAATGTGGCGATGTGCCAGCCTGAGCCTCTTGGAAGGGCCAGTATCCTTCTGAGGAAAGGTACCAATTTTCTAAAAGCATGTGGAGGCTGAAAGTCACTTCTTGGGACGTCTCTGCTCCCCAGCTCTGAAGTGTAACTGGCTCTGCTCCACCAGGTCCTGTACGATTTGGCAGCTTGCAAAGAAATACTGGATTCCTCCGAATGTCCAATCCTTTGACATCTGACATGTGACAAATGTCTAGGACACTGTGACATCCCACAGGATTGGCACCTTCATTTTACCAAAAATAAGTAACTTCAAAGGGAAGATGGGAAAAAATGGTGCTAAAGCTACTGTTTGTTGCTTTTCCCCTCATTTTAAAGTGATTGGTTTTTTAAAGGTAGACTTATGAAGGGAGAGGCCCCCCAAGACCAGGCTCGCATCCAGCTCCCTCACTGGAGACGCTGTGTGGCCTCCGGGAAGTGGCCGGGCCTCTCTGAACACCTATCAATGCAGAAACACCTCCCTGGCAGGCGGTCATGGGACTGCGGGCACCGAGGACACAGGAAGCACTTGACGGTGCGGCCTTACACCCCGAAATCTGTCTCCTACCTTGTTGTTTAGGCACTTCTTTTCGACCAATCAAGTCCCAGTTGGTTGCCCCAAAAATCAAAAGCTGCCCTTTGCACTTAGACCCTTCAAGTTTCTACAAGACAGAGAGAGAAAAAGAATTAGCTGGCAATGCTGCTGAGCCTGTCCGAGGACAGCAGGGAACAAAAGAAAAATCATTCGTATTAGGGCTTTCCCCCGGCGGCCGGCGGCTGAGCCGCTTCCCCCGGCTGCCCCCGGCCTGAGGCAGGTGCGGACACCAGGCCTCCCACAACAGCCCTTCTGGGACGCCCGGCCCATTTTTATCTTTTCCATTTCTCTTTAAAGGATCTTTCGCAAAACAGCAAAAATCAAGCCAAATGACATTCCTCCCCGCCACTCTGCAATGGCCTTCTACAGGTATGGACAAACAGCCGGTGTGTCCCGGGGGCCTAGTCTTCTTTTTCCCACTGCAAGCACAGCGTCCCCCACGTGGACTCCAGCCTGAGGGGCTGTGCTCATTCCTGCCTGGCAATGACGCCACCACCAGCTTCCCCCTGCTCTGGGCGCTGCCCCCTGTGCCAAGAGCCCTTCTGGGGGCGTGAACCACTGGCAGGAAAAAGACATGGGTGGGGGCGGATCTGACCCAGGTGGTCTCCAGGGGGCCAATGGAAAATGGACAAGGGAACTCCCAGACCAGTAAGGGAGAGGCTGTGCTTGATCCCACAGGGACAGACAAGCCGGCTGCCAATGTGAGAGCGTGTCACTGAAAAAGGCCACTGTCCTTCTCTTGGTGGCTCATCACAGCCTTCTCAACACTCTGCTTTGGTTCTGAAATGCCCAAATGCACTTTTCAAAGGAGATCATCACTCCAAGAACCCGTTCTGCTCCATCCACTGGGTTCCCTTTCTGCTGCTCACGCTCCATCGGCATCTCAGGGCATTACGAGGGAAGAGATTTTTCCTGTTGACAGAGCTGTTCTTGGAAGACAAAGCAAAAAAAAGCAAACAGCCCCAAAGCCAGCCATTTAACCTCTGCCCTGGCGGGATGGTTTGGCAGCGTGGTGCCAGAGTTTCTAAGATGAACACATCTTCATGAGCAGTTCCCTTTCTCGGGAAACTTTGCATGACCCAAACCTGATGTCATAGACACCCCCACAGCACAGGTCCCTTCCTGCCTGACTGCCTGGCCACGTTCACAAGGCCAGAGGGAGACGGTCCATCTACAGCCAATCCTGAGGTCAGCAGGCAAAGGGGAAATGGACAGCCAGCAAGGGAGGTCGCGTTTCAATTATTTAGACAGCGACCTTATAGGGAGGGCAGTCCAACCTGCTGCATCCAGACTCAGATGACTTGACCGGGAGCCCAGTTTCCCCCGCTTATCTCCCCGTCTTTGTTCAGCTGGCAGGCCTGGCGGGAACCGTGCACACGCACGTCTAGTGCAGAAGGCAGTGTCGGGGCTTGGGCAGGTGGAGGGAACTGCCTTGTGCTCCGGGAACCCCAGGCCGGACAGGAGGGGCAGAAGATGCAGGAGGGCCCGCGAAACGGTGAGGCTGAGCAGCCAGCCAGAGGCAGACGGTGCCCCAGCAGGCAGCCACCTGCTGAGTGCGTCCCATCACTCACCACCCAGGTATAAAACCACTAGACATGGAGCCAGGGTCACTGACTGAAGGACCCGCTGCTATCGCCCTGGGCAGAAGCCATGAGATGCCAGCATGTGCATGAGTGGCCCTGGCTTGTGGGCCCAACAGACAAGCTCAGCATTTACATAAAAACCCAATGTCTCTGATCAAATTTTGTGAAGAGGCTCCCACACTGAATTTGCTCCAGTGACTGCATCTGATTCCTATGAAGGGCGTCATGTGCGACCTTATTCGGGTTTTTGTGTCACAGGTCTATTTCCTCACATATTAGCGGAGGAAACTGTATCACCTCACAACTGTTTGCTGGAAGGTGGCTTACATTCCTCCAACATAATCTAATTATTCTCTCTGCCTTATATGAAATCATTTAAAACATGAAATAAAACTTCTAATGCCCCTTAAGATCACAGCCTGTGGTCCTTTGTCACCAGCCGGCACTGGCCCCCCGGGGAGGGGGAGACCCTGCATGCCTTGGGGCTCCATCCCGAGGACTCCCAGGCTGTCAGTGCTGAGCCGGCAGGTCACATGGCCCTCAGAGGCGGGGTAAGCTAGCCTTCACTGATGGGCTGAGTTTTTGGATGCATTTAGTGTCTGTGATGACACCATGTGTGTCTTTTCTGCCAAGAAGCAAGGACGCTAGGAGAACCATCTCCGGAGCAGCATGAGTTTTGTCTCACCTCCGCCATCCACAAGCCGGTCACCTAACTGGGCTGAGATGAACAGCCCTGCTGAAGATGCAGCTTCTTCCATGAACAACATGGGGCTCCCGGCTCAAAGTGAGTTCTGAAACACTGCCCAAGTGCAAGGGGCATGTGTGCGAAGCCGAGTCAGCCTTTTAACGTGTGCATTTAGAAGACCACTCAGAGAAATGCCAGAGCGACACATCCCCGAGTGGGCTCTCAACTGGAACAGACTCTGAACTCAGTTTTCCGTGAATGTTTTTGGTCTTTTCAGACTGAACGTGCTTGTCTTCGTTCTGAGAAACCCAACAGGGACCTGTTGACCTACAATGACCTGTGGGCTACTGACACTCAGACTTCCTAGGATTCACCCAAGGCCGCCTGCTTTACCTCCAGGGTTATGAGGCTCACGGGAATTCCGACTGAACTGACCTTCGATTGTACAAAACGCTGGCCTGCCGTAACCGCATGGACACGAGCGGGGCCGGGAAAGCAAAGTCTGAGACATCAATCGAGACGGCTTTACAACCACACGCATCTTCTTCTTGTGGCAACTCTGCCTCCTAACCATGCAAGTATCTGCGGTCACCTCCACAAGCCCCACCTGCGCAGACACCTCCTGGCTCCCGCTGTCCCACAGCCTCCCTTCACAGCCCTCAACAGAGTGGCGAGACTTGCAGAATTCATAGACCCAAGTATCTTTGTGGAACAAGCTAGGGAATGCTGTCGGCTAGGGCAGGAACAGGCTCCCCACGATGGAGTAACAGGCAGGGACACAGTGCCCACCTCGGAGACCAGGAACCTGGGGGCCAAGGATATCGGGCAGCTCCCCCAGGACCAGGGACAGTGCCCTCCTGTACCAGCAGGAAGGCGACAACATGGGTCCCACCTACACCCTAAACCAAAATCAAAAGATGCTGATCAAAACTCTTAACTTGGGGTGTGCACATTCCAAGAGGCATGAAAGAGCGTCACCTTCATCTCCTGGATACACCGAGTCCAAAGGAGATGGTTATATTGCTTAACGGGCCCTGTAGGTTTGAGTTTTGGGGCTTTTACATCACCTGCACCTTAGCAACCTGAGCCACGAAGGTGCTCCCAGCCCTCTGGTTTCTAAGAGCAGGGAAGGGATACACATCCATACACGTGGACGCATGCATGTGCGTGTCTCCGAGATTTAAAGGATGCAAATATAAAACAGGAGCACAGGGAACAGTTGGGGCTACTCACCAGTGTAATGGAATCCCCCAGTGAGATTAAGAAAAGTTCCAGTTTCCATCAGACAAACCCACTGCTCCAAGTACCAGTGTGGACCCCTGGGAAGCCAGGAGACCCTTACACCATCTCTTTCCCCATCTTCTCAGATGAATCTCAGCATTGGGTTGAGAATCCTTTACGTCTGACAACACAGCTCACTGCTCTAACAGGCTGAGCAGAGCGCTATGGAGACGGGTCTTGCTTTGAGAACTCACTCAGAAGAATGAGCAGAGGCAGAGCCCCACCGAGCTTTCTTCGCAGCTCCGAACGCTGTGATTAGAACCCCACAAAGGTTAGATGTGGGAAAAGTTCCTGGGCTCTAGTTCCCCAACACTGTGGTGGCAGACACTGGTCTGTCCCAGACCCTGAGCCAGACCTTCCAGGGACACCGAGGCTGGCCATCACCTCACCCTCCCATCACCTAACATGTACTTTTTACATGAACAATTGGCAGAGGTGTCAAGGATGACAAGGTATAAAAAACCCAGCCCATGTGGAAATTCAGTCCCAGGTGATCAAGGGCCGGGCCCTTAAACTGTGTCCCAGTTTCCTCATGTACAGAGTGGATGCAGAAATGTATTCGTCCTATTCCATTTAGACCTGCGCTCCTCTGGGGGAAAGCTTGCTGGTCCCGTTAACCTTACACACCCTGCAGGGAGAGAAAAGGACCTACCCAGAGCACCCGTCTAGAAAGGTCCCAGCCTTCTGGGTTATCTAAGAACATGGTGCAAGCTCTGATCCCCTCCTGATCACGCATCCTACAAGAAAATTCTGAGTCCTGAGGATGGAAGGGGCCAGGTTAAGATCTCTAGCTCTGCAAGCTCAGTTGGTGACGATCTTAATTCAAATTTAAGGGTCCAATTCTAAGCAGCAAATTCAAGTGCATTCAGACCACAGGAGATGCTCCCTCGCTGGGTGGGTCTCCGGAGAGCCCAGACCTCGCACCCAGCGCCCCTGCACCGTGAACAACCAACAAAGTACCAGCACCGCTCAGTCGGGGGGCTTCCCGGTCTCCAAGAGAGGGCTCTCCAGAGCATGCGCCCTCGCACCCCGCCTGGCGCCGGCCGCCCCCGCCTCCCCGGTGGAGCGAGACGGCGCAGGGCCGCATGGGGCATGCGCGGCGGCCAGCAGGCCCCGCCCCCCCGGAGCGCCGGAGCCGAGGCGGCGGGAACCTCAAAGCCGCGGCGCAAACCGCCGCTTCCCGCGGGGCGCCGGTTGCCCCCTCCGCCGCCGCGCCCGGACTCACCGGCGCCCGCGGGGACTCGGGGCCAGCCGAGGACACGCAGTGCCGGGCCCCGCGCCCCGCGTGCGCGTCCCCCTCGCAGCCCCAGAGAACTTGCAAAAGTCCCCCTTCCCGGGGCGGGCGGGCGGGGGCGGGGAGGCGGAGGGAGGCGGCTCGCGCGGCGCCGGGGGCGGGGCCTTGACCCCCGCGGGCGGGCGGGCTCCGGCTGCCCCTCCCCCGCCGGGGGCCCCGGGCCGCGCGCCCCAACCAACCGCCAACCGCCGCGGTAGCGGCGGGGTCGACTAGGCCGCGGCGCGGGCCCCCGCCGGCCCCTCGCTCGCCCCCGGCCGCGCCGCCCCGCGCCCTTTTGTCGCGCGCCGGCGATGATTCAGCCCGCGGCCTGCGCCGGCCCGCCGCCCCCGGCCAGGGCGCGCGCGGTGACGCGCCGCGGCCCCGGCCCCGACCCCCATCCGCGAACTCGCACTCACGACGCGCTCCTTGGTGTGCTCGGGCTCGGTGATGATCACCGCCGCGCTGCCCGCCTTGGCAGTCGCCGGCCGCGCCGCGCGCTTGCCCGCTCCGGGGGCCCCGTCGAGCTCCAGGCCGTCCTCGTCGCCGCTGCTGCCGCCGCCGCTGCTGCTACTGCAGCGCTCGGGCCGCTCGCGCTTCCTGCCCGCCGGGCCGCCGCGCTTTCTGGGCCCGGCGCGGGCCGTGCCGTTGCCCGAGCTCGGCTCCTCCCAGGCCGCCGCCGCCGCCGCCTTCTTCCTGGGCATGGTCGCGCTGGAGGAGACACGGGGCAGCGGCGCACAATGGACGGGTTATAAACTGCGCGGGGGGAGGGGAGCGCAGCCGAGCCACCGGCCTCCACTTCCTCCCCTGCCCTCCCCGAAGTGGCGGCCGCGGGGTGGGCGGAGAGGGGGCGAGCCGGGAGGAAATCGCGCCCCTCCCGGGCCCCGGCGCCGCTCCTGCGGGGAATCCCGCACAGGAGCCCAGGTCCCCGGCTGCAATCCGTTTAGGCAAAAGGAAAAAAATGGAGATTCCCCGGCCCATCCTCAAGTTAGGTTTGCCTGCATCGCATCATAATTGCATCCTGGTGTCCAAAAAAGTAAAAGGGGAGAAAAAGGAGCTTCCGATGCCCCGGGCTTTAATTAGAGAAGGCTTCGGGACACTTCAAAGATCCCCCCTCAGCAACTCGGGTGGTCAAGGAGCGCCCCCTCCCCGGCCGCCCCACCTGCTGCTTTTGTCTGCGCGCCCCCCTCCCCAAGCCCACTAAATTAAATGCAATTCTTTCGGTCACCTCCCCTTCGCCCCGCCCGAGCCCCCAATTTCGCCCAGCCCGGGGGTCCGACCTCCGGTTCTAATTAGTCGAATCTACCGGGGTGGGCTGCCCCAGCCGAGATGAGGAGCGAATAAAGCCGGCCCCCAGCCCCAAACACCTGCTCGCACAGACACGAAAAATAAAAACTTTAATGGTGCCCAACTCTCTCCCGGCCCCTCCCCAAACGTGCGGCCCTGGCCGATCCCTCCGACCCCAGCTGCAAAGTGCCGGCTCCGTCGCTCACTTTCCCCTCAGCGTTCCAGCGCTTTCGCCCTGTCTGCTTTTTTTTTTTTTTTTTTTTTTTTTTTTTTTTTT